>MU090000.1:0-53188 GCA_014858505.1 Corymbia citriodora subsp. variegata
TAACGCTTTTTCTTGGATAGTTGGTAGTGGATAGGTTTCCGAGGTAGCATTTGGTAAATCGAATTCCTTCACCTTCACAAGTAGAGATAATAACAAGCTCTCTTATGTTCATTACGGTGCATAGGCAGAGGCTTCACCCCAAAAGAGTGGACTTGCAGAAGATATATGCCCACATCCCTACATCTTCGAAATGGCTTGTTCATTTAAAGAGTTTGGAGACTCTAACATAATTAAACACGCATTCATATGTCTGGGGAAAAAAATGCTTGCTTGTAACAGAGTACTCCTTAGGCAGCCTCAATACTCCGAAGCTTGTCACAAGCCCTTGACAAAATGAAGGTTACTGCAACAGGCGATGCCCTATTTTATGACAGGAAAACCTAAAACTGAAGAGACTTAACGAAATGCTATGATAGATGTTTTGTTCGATTTGTGAATTGAAAGTACTCAACCTGAGCTAGACGCTGTGATTCGCTTGGTCAAGGATCAAAGAATTTGCCAAACTGGCCTTTGACTGAGATTTTAACCTCCCTATTTGAATCTTAGGTACGATTTTATGCTAAGCTTTCTTCCTTGTTTAGGCCTGGTTTTCTTTTCCTTCGACACTTAGAAAGTTCATGCTCAAATGCTTTTCGACAGCCCAAAAGTAAAGATAGATATAGCTTTCATGGCGCATGAATTATGTGACTGTCCACCCAACATGCCTAAACCATCAAGAAAATAATATGCCATCAAGGGCATATGCATATGATTTGCCAAGTAATTTCTATGCATAGTAGCTTGATTTGTCGACCTTATGAGGCAGAGTAGTTTGATGTGAACCTAAGAAGGACAATAATGCAATTGAAAAGGGTGAAAAGAAAAAACAAGGCGCATGTGCATATTATATGGAAGAATAGCAAAAGTTAAAAAATATGTTGAAGGGAGCACGAAGTTTCTCAAAAATGCCAAACGACTTTATACGAACTGGGTCGGAAGGTGCTTGTCCTAATATAAATAAATAAAAGAATAAACCCACCTTTTGGGTCAAGCACATGAGATTCTCTTATGGGTTGTCCCACGTTTCAACTTGAAACATGGGAAAGGGCATCCTGACAACATAAACATAATTAAAGGAGGTTGCACGAAAGTAGACTTAGGCAGTGGGATTATATCACGAATCATGAAATTGGTTAGATACTCTGAAATACTCATTACGTGATACCAATACCAAACAACATGCAACATATTTTATATATATCTCCGTGTGTGCATATAATTTTGATTCACATTTAGCTCACTCCATTTGATCTATTTGAAAGGGGACAAAATGATGACTATATATGGTAGCAAATCTTCTGAAATCCTCAACAGAAAGGGAGAAATAAAATAGTTAAAAGCTACATTTTCAGAAGGAACAAGCTCAGCTGGTGATTACTCCCTCTAATCGGTCCACTTCTCTGACCGGAGGTAAAGTCTATCATTTTCCATAAGCGTTGAATCAACATAACATTCTAAAAAAATTCAAGCTGTGTGATTGAATTTTTTACACTTAAATATTAGCAAGAATACGAATATCATCATAATACTGTAATCGCTAAATATTAGCAAAGCAACAGTTTTACCTATGACGAAACTCTTGCTACAAACCTCAAGAACGTTATTTTGACATATTTTATCTCATGACTTTAAAACTTGTGATCTAGCATGGATTCCTATTGTAGAAGATATTGATTGACTTTCAATCTTAAAGATTATCTTTGCAAAATATACAATCACATGAGATATTTTGATTAATGACAATCATCCCGAAGGTAAGATTTGTTCCTTAGATGAAGCATTCCTTATATGGAAACCAAAATTTGTCTGTATGGGTGACCAAATCGACTGAATCTCTACCTGGTCAACCTCGAGCTAGCTTAATCTTCTCAACAATTGTCCAAAGGCTCGCTTGGAAATTGATACTCTTGAAGATTGTCCAAACAGGAAGTTCTGGATGCTGAGGGATATAAAAAAAGACCAAGACCCTGAGAGAGCAAGAGACCAAGAGACAAATTTGCAAAGTCTAAAAGAACTTCATATATTCTCATTTTGTCTTTTGTGAGCATTCAATTGTAATCTTTTGAAAAGTATTGGCAAAGTAATAGCTTGTGTTTAGGTGGGGGATAATGAGTCCTATTAGCTTGAGTATAAGTAGCACCTACATTGAGGAGAAGTTCTTGAGTTCAAGCAGCATTTGCTACTACAACTTCTCATTATTGGTGAAATCTACCCAATAAGCTGTAAGCATGGGAGAGTTGGTTTAAGTTTACAATAAGCTAACTTTAGCAGTTAGGATATTAACAGTGCTAAAACTTTCATACGAAGCTTACTTTGGTACCAAAACTTTTTTCTTCGCTTGCTTGAGTGTCACAAGTTTGAAAAATCGATCGCTTGAGTGCCACTTATGACATAGATGCCAAAAAAGCTAATGTTGCCACCGGTTGTCCAACATGGTTGCCAGAAAAGTTGACATGGACTAGCTTTTCTAGCAGCCATGTCAAATGACTGATGGCCACATTAGAAGTAACACTCAAGCGATCGATTTTTCAAATTTGTAGTACTCAAGTGATCGATTTTTCAAATTTGTGACACTCAAGTGAGGAAAAAAAAGTTTTAGCACCAAAGTGAACGCCATAAAAAAGTTTTGATACTCCTAGTATTATTACCCCACCGACTCTATATTCAATTTTTTTTTTTATCTCTCTACTCATATTCATTTATTGCTCAATAGAAACACTACACTCGATAATTTGGATATGACCAGAATCTAATCATATTCATATTTTATTTAACTTGCTCTTGATCATATTTATCTTGACACTTAATTTCTACAATAGTTTGTCAGAATTTTATGAAATCACCTATTGACCCCACCTACTCTAAGTGATATTATTAGCCTACCTCAAGAGCCACATATGCAAAAAGAACTTACGAAATGTCATGTTAGATTTTGGAGTCCATGTTAACAAATTTGGTTGTGAGCTTGCCGCAAGGATTAAATTGCACTCAACAAAATATGTTTTGGACTTAATTGCACAAATTTAAAATTTAGAACTTGAACATTCAGGATTTTTTGTGTAAGTTTACTTTTAAGGACCTAAAAGGAGAACTGGTGTAGCGGATACCAAATATTCGTACAAGATAATACAAATAAGGGTTAATCAGATAAAAATTCTAGTTTGATTCCCATGGTTCTCTCCCACCGAGAAGACCTCTGCTTTTAACGGGTTTTCCAATGCATCTCTTTTGTTGATTTGGCCTATCCTTCCACGGCTATAGAATAAACTTGTATATTAGTCGTGAGGACAAATTTTCACACCAACAAGCGGCTGGCGTTATACTGTTTCCGTCGCTCAAGACTTTTCTCATTGATTTTTTTCTTTTTTGGGTCTTTTAAGTTTTTGTCATGACAAGACTCACGTGAACCAATATACATATGGTGAAAGACCCTCAACAAATGTGACCAGTACTTTGTCGGCTCTAATACTAAATAATGCAGCACAAATATTGTTCTAACACCAATTGATGAAGAACATATCCAGAAGGAGAGGAAGAATGAGAAGACGTCAAGATTGATAATAGATAGATCTGATACCAAGCGGCTAGGAGCAAGCCGCCGTTAAAACGGACAATATCATCAGCACCAACTGAATAGGCCTGCTTTATTAGTCTATAAAGAAGTTTTATCCCTCTCTATGCAAGATCAAATTGGATCCATTCAAGACATGGCATGAATTGGATCCATTCAGGACATGGCATAATTCTTACATGCATGATTAAAACATAAGAGCGAAGTAAAGGTGGAATCCCACTACAAGAAAGCCAATCCTCCCCAAAAGACTTGAATTGCAAGGGATTAAAAAATTGCCAATTTCGTTGGCAGAGAGTAATAGTGGGCGACTTGAGTCAAGATGAGGTCGAATCAACTACAGCCGAATATTTTATGTGCTTATTTGTCCTTTCAACGTAGACATGGAAGATAGAGGATGGGTCGCTATTTTCAAGCCATGCTCAAATGATGAACACACGAAGTTTCCACTCAACTCCTCGTGAAAGCCCTAAGTAAACGCAGGGAAAGTGAAAACGCGTGGCGTGACTCTATTATATGTTGGAAAAAGCAAAAGGGCGAGACGCATGCACGTCTTTACCTTTCTTATTTTTCCACAACTTTTTTCTATTTGACCATTCAGGTCAATTGCGAGTAAGTGGATGAAGTATACACATTTAATAATAAATGAAAGAGACACGAAGACGACGAGCCTCTTGCAATGGGGTCGAAACTTTTTGAGGTTTCCTGGTTGCTACTTGCTAAGAAATTAAGTTGTAAATGAGAGGAAATTGTGGGGGGAGGTAGACACAATGATTTTGGATTCTCTTTTGCAACCACCCATGACCTAAGTCACTCTATTGGTTATCTATATTTGTAAGACAAACTTTAAAGTATTTAATTGCTGAAAACCAGATTTTTTACTCGATCTAGTTACATCTATTCATCGTCCGGAAAGAAGATCAAAGTATGAAAAGATAAGAGTTATATTTTCATTCGTTTGTGATTGGAGGAAATTTTCTCCGGTTATACCTCTTATTGTTAAGTCACAACTCATGTGATATCCCTCATATGGAAAATTAACTAAATAAGAATGCGGGTAATATATATATATATATATATATATATATATATTTATCACTCACCAATCAAAACGCTGGTTCTCTCCAACTATAGACAGACAAAAAACATGGATCTAATAATAGTGGACAACAATTTACTTCCATAATTATGCATTTATCTCCACATTATGAAATGGCATTGGTCATACCCACAATAATAGATAGTATGTGACCCATCTAGATTTTCCATAAGAATTGTTGTATGTGAATGCTTCGCATCTCAAGCAACGTCTTCTGAGTTTTCTAGTTGATCCACTTGTTCTTGAGCCCCAAAAGGGCACTTGAGTCAATTATCTAGTATTTCTCTTTAATAAATAATTCAAGATGATTGTGTTGCGAATTTCCTTGCGACTATTTTAATGATGACAAATAATCAAAGGCTAATGATATTTACATTTGGCGTGATATGTTCATAAAACATTGAATGTTTTGATGGACCTCAAAATTGCAGAAGTTGAACAAACTACATGATGCTGTATTGTCGTCAGACTCGTCAAAGAGTTTTGAATCTGGAAGATCAATTTAGAAGGATCTTGGTACAAGTAGTGAATAGACAATAGGACAAAATATTGTCAAGATATCTAGACGAAGCTATTGGCAGAGAGTGAACAATCTACAAGACATGATGGATTTCTAAAACCAGATTTTGAGCATCTACAGGCTTGGTGGAAAAACTCGTCTTCAAATTTTGATTTGAATTCAAATTGCTATTTTATAATTGCATCAAGGCAATGAAATATATGGAAAACAGGTAGGTTAGAGAAAATGGATTATATCTTAATTTCAAGAAGTGTCAGTGTAAATTGCATTGAAATTGGAATTACATTGAAAGGAAATACATGGAATTGGAAATTGAAATCATTCAAAGGAAATTACACAGAGATAAAAGCACATGAAAGGGAAAATACAAGGAAATTGAAAGGACAAACTTGTTGCGAGTGTTTGTGTTGTTTGTGAGCATCCAAGATTGGTCGAGTCCATCCTATTTTTCTCTAGCTCTTGCACGAGACATGTTCGGTAACTCCTCCCGCACTAGACATGATTTCTTCCTTTTTAGCCTATGGAGATCCGTTGGGCAAGGGTGAGATTGCCCTCCCCCAGGACGGCTAGGCGAGCTTGCCTGGCTGCCTCAATTTGACGGCTGGCCAGCCCTTCCTTCTAGTTGGTTATTGAAGCCAGAGGACAAAGGAGGCAGGAGGAAGGAGGAGAGATGAGTAAAAAAAACAAAGACAGAAAAAATAAATAAAGAAATTAATAAAAAATTCGAAAAAATAAAGTATTATTGACAAAAATTGTCACTAGCGCCGGTTGTCAGCAGACCAAATTTGGGCAAATGGACTAAATTGACACAATTACAAAAGGTTTAGGACTTAATTGGCAAAAAAATAAGTTTATGACTGAATTGAAATAATTGCAATAGGTTTAAGACTTTTTTGATAATTTTTCCTATTAATATTGGTAAGCTACTAATCAGTAGACTAACTAAAGAAAATCTCTTTTTAAAGGACAGATAAATCAATTGAAAAATCTTGAAATTATCATGTTTTGTTTTATTAATTATATCATGGATAGACGGGTATACACACTTGGTGAGAAAACCATCAAAATCTCTTGTTTTTCTAAAATCACTCCTGGGTCTGAACATGAGCTCGAAAGCTCTTAGCTTATTGACCAAAATGGAAATCGGGCCAATAATGCTATGGATCCATATCCTTATCCAGAAGCTCCTAAATTTGTTAGGTTTGAACCGTTATTAGGGCTGCACCAAACATACATGATTTCTTCCTTTTTAGCCAATGGAGTTGCTCTTTGATTTAGTGTTTTCGAGACACCATTCATAGGTGGAGCGTATGTCAGACAAATAGAAGGCACGACTTAGTTAGAGGCATCCTACCCAGCATGGCCTCATGTCGAGACCTTATTCGGTAGGTTTGCCCATGTATTCAAATAAAATGATTGTTTTGCTTTTGTAACAAGTGAGGATAACATGTACAATTCATTGAGTCTGAGATTTTTTTTAGTACTGTGAATAGATGGAAAACATTTGGGGGTCAATTAATCTATAATCGTAAATAATAAGGGAGCAAACACAAAGTGGGGTTGGCGAGGGCCATCAGCTCCTTTGAGCGTTTTAATTTACTGCAATTTGAAGGACCTAAGGACGTGGTATTGTCAAGACATTTGGGTAGCCTTGCGGGCAGAAAGTGAACAATCTACCAGACATGGTGGATGGCTCTCTTGCTATGTTTGGAGAGCATCTATAGACTCGTGAGAAGACTCGGCTTCAAAATAAAATGGAATTTGAAGCTTTAAAATCCATGGAAAGTAGGATCAAGACTTTGAAATCCATCGAAAGCAGCCCCGAGAAAAATCGATTGGCTTTTGCCTTTTTCAAGGTAAGTATGGACAGCGACTTGAATGTCAAAAGCAAAGAAACTATTCTGGAAAATCCGTCTCACTTGGAATACAGCCTATCGGAATTTGAATTTACACGGCCACTGGGAATTCATGACAAAAAAAAAATCCCCACAAGGTTCGAGTAGGACTCAACAATAATACCCGAATAAAATCATATATATCCGCTCCCATTACTTCGGAATAAATATTGCCCTCACCAATATGTCAGTCATTGAAATTTGTGAATGAGCTTGGTTTTAGAAAAATAGTCCAATTAGTTGTAATCTTATTATATAAATGATAACTCAGCTCTAAACTTTTCAAATTTATCAATTTAATCTGACAATTTTGAGCGAAATTTTCATATAATTATTTCGATCAATTTTTCCTAAAAATTGCCTTACGTTAGCAATTTCAAACAAGGTGTGCACTTCCTTTATTCATCAGGACAAGCTTAACATTATCACTCATTGACCTCCCTACACCTCGCTATCAAAAGAGTTGGCTGGCAAGCAAAAGAAAGTTTCTCATAACATTAAAATCCTTCTTATCCTAAACATTGTCAATTCCAACCTTTCGTCCACGTTTTAACTAACTAGATTGAGCTTGGAATTTTATATGCTCTTTCACATTAAATTGCCTTCATAGGTCTTGCCCTTGTACGCCTTAAATGTTTTTCCTTTTCTTTTGCCGTTCCTCTAAAATGACATGTGTCCCTTTAAAACTAGAAGCAACTAAATTGCCTTGAAAGGGTGATTCTCGCCCTTGTCCGCCCTACAAATTTTTCCTTTTCTTTTTTGCTCCTTTAAAACCACATGTGTCCCTTTAAACTAGAATGAACTAATTTTACTTGTCAACTCTAGATACATACATCTAGTGGGAAAATTGGTCTATAGCTGAAATAGATCTTTCAAATTAAAGATCCATCTAAAATAAAGAACCTTCATCACATATGACCTCCTCGCCAAAAGCGCGTATGCCTCATGATCTTCTTCATTGAGATGACTGTTTCCAAAGCCTTTGGTATCAAAATACTCCTTTCAATGATGCTTTTACATCAAATGACACATTGTAATCGAAGTAGCACCGGATTACACTAAGTTGCCCATAGGACAAGGCTGCAACACACTTGAAGAGGGGCAAGTAACAATTTTCGTGTCACTATTTAAAGAGTTTAGTGGATGATGGAAGAGGGACAAGCTAGGATTTTGACTGACAAAAGCGGAATTCTCACTATGATGCATCTAATTTTTTAAATAATTATTTGTTACTCATTGGTATTTCTAATGAAGTCAACTCAATAAATTAGTAAAAACATACAGAAATAAAGAAATAAAATAAAATTGAATACTCAACCAAAATAGAACAAGTACTCAAGAAAACTTAATTTTAAAATAAAAATAAGAGTACGGAAATCGCTGAAACAGTACAAATGATTATCAAGGGTTAGTAAAAGTGGAACGTATAATTCTAAAAAGAGAACTGACTATACCTTAAATTCATTGATGGTTGTTGAACAATTAGGGGTATAAAAGGGAAGAACAAAATACTTTGGTTTTACTCGATCATAAATTTTTGACATAAATAAAGAGACATAAAAATGTTGTTGGATTCTTAAATTAATATTCTAGAGTTTACTACACTTAATGTTGATAATTATAATAGCATCCACCACTACTCGATTTCTCGTATCTTTTATTTGTTAACACCTTAATTTTACCTATTTATTTATGGCTTAATCGTATGGAAAATTAGAGATTAATTTCTAACCCCTAAAAAAAGAATAATTTTCTTTGAATCGCATAGCATATAGACATTATGAGCATTTGCATTAACAATAATAGAGTTTTTATTTAAAGAAAAGGAGAGAAAAAATTATTTAAAAAAAGAAAAAAAGGGGGAAAAGATGAAAAAAGCGAGACCGGGCCGGGGGCAGGCCGGCCCGGCCTCTTTCTTCTTTCCCTTCCTTCCCTGTATCTGGGCCGGCCCAGTTCATTTTCCTTCCTTGGCCCAACCATATCGCTTCCTCCTTCCCCCTCTCTTGACGCGTGCGACAAAAGAGCACGGAGGAAAGACGACACAGGGAGGGACGAAGGACGGAGAGGACAGGACGAGCGTCGCCGTCGCGCGAGACGCTCGGTCGGGGGGCAGGCCGGCAGCGGCAACTGGCACGGCAGGAGGCCATGCGCGCCGGTGCTTAAAAGCGAGAAAGGGGCGTGAGTTTTAGGCGAGCTCGGTTCGGTGAGAGAGAGGGGGGGAAAGGAGATCCGAGGAGAGAGCCGCGAGTGAGAGCGAGGGAAGGGAATCGGAGGGAGAGAACGCCGGCCGCCGCGCCTCCTTTCCCGCGCCGAAGCTCCGGTAAGCCACGGCCCTATTTTGGCCCTGTTTTTGGGCGTGCCGGGCCGGAGTTAGCGGCCGTCCGGCTCAAGCGAGCTCCGGCCCCGACCATTTTTTCTCTAGCTTCTGTGTGTGGTTGTTTATTTGTCGAGAGTCCCATTGTGAGTCCCGGTTGAAGTCGAGCAGGAAATCCCTTGTTATTGTAGCGCGCTTTACCCGTTCGACAAAATGTCCAAACAAGATCCGTGTTTTCTACTTCCGGGGTGAGGTCTGTTTCGGGGTGACGGTGCCCCGGTCAGTGGTGCCGAGATCGCGCTGGGAGCGGAGGCCAGGAGTGTTGGCGTGTTGAAGCCTCGGATCGAGCGGCTTCCGCCAGCCACGTCAGGCCGAGCCAGATCTCGGCCGAGCGCGTGAAGAGGCCGAGCCAAGTCTCGGCCTGCGGCGGAGGCCGAGCCTTGCGCCCCGGGCGGCTAGGGCGCCGCCGGGGCCCGCCTTTGGCCTGGCTGAGGCGGGCGACGCTGCTCGCCTCAGTCATCTTCGTCGCGGTGGGGATGGAGGAGGATGACCAGGAACCGGGTCTGCTAGACCGGGGCCGGGTCAGGCGCAGCTCGAGGGTCTGGTCAGTCCTGGCTCATTGCGCGCGGGCCGGCTAATTTTCGGGCTGGGTCTCTCATTTCAGTGGGCTGGTTTATTTTAATTATAGGTGGGCTGGGCTGAAAAAATTAGGGTTAATTGGGCTGGGTTTTTTTAAAAAGAGGGTTTGGGCATGGCCGGACTAAAACCCATGCGCGAAGCCCAGTCCAACCAAAGGCCTGGGGTTTTGTGACCCGGGCTCACAGACCCGGGTTGGGCTCGATCCGGACTAAATCCGGAGACCCGACCCGTCCTATTTTCGAAAAAAAATTGGAAAATAATTTAAAAATAAATTAATATTCAAAAAAATTCAAAATTTGCACTTTTTTCCCCCTAAATCAGAAAAAGCTTTCAAAAATAGTCTTTTTGGTTGGTCTTCTCTTAAAAACATAGGAAAATTGTTCATTTGGGAAAATTTCATTTAAGGGCTCAAAGTAAAATTGTTTTTTCAAAGGAGGATCCAAAGTGAGCATTATCTCAAAGAAGAATCTCAAGTAATCAATTTAATCTCAAAATGAGGGCTTGGCTTCACCAACTAGCCAAAATTTGTCCATGATCAAGGGCATTCTCATCTGAGTTTTTTTTTTCTTCTATTTCTTTCTTTCTTTCTTTCTTTGTTTATGTTTATGTTTTTCTTTCTTTCTTCTTCCTTGGCTCTGCCTGGGCTCCATCTTTGATGCCATCACTAGCCCCTCTCTCTCCACCTTCTTGTCATATGAATAGGACTGAATTTTCCTCGGAGCTAGCCATTACAGTAGAACTGAACTCATTGGAGATTCTAAGTTTCACTCCTCGAAATGGTTCACAGAAGATTCCATGAAGCCAAAGCAAGTGAGCTTACAAAAATACGATTCATTTACCCTAAGATTCATTGCAAAGTTCTAGTTTGAGCCTTTTCCTTTGAGGGACTCCAGGTGCCCCAAAGATGTTCGATGAAATGCCTAAATGGGTCTTTTTTGTTTTTTAGGTTGTAAGTCTGTTTTGCTTTAACAATGGATGATTGCAAACTTTTGATGCGATTGTACCATTGTCCCGGGCTTCAATATATCAAATTGCTGAATGCCGAGAAGTTGTTGAGCAAACTAGGAATTGCCGATGTTGGGTTGATGGAAGACTTAGAATACGTGGAGTTTGATGCACATTGAAGGTGAAAGAAGAGATGTTGCCAAAGGAAGAAAGTTGCATTGCTGGAGAGCTGGACATAAAGTTGGTTTCTAAGTCTTAGCAAGGACGATGTTGCAAGGAAGATGAATTAATTGGTATAATTAGCCAGAGGCATAAGAGCAGTTATAGTGTTGTTGCTAGGAACAAGAGTGCACAACATTGACAATGGCTTGCGACCCTGACTTCTAGAAGGAAATGAAAAAGGATGTAGATTGTCTGCTGGAAAGTGTTTTGTGAAGCCATCGCCAATTTTTTTATTTGTTAATGTAATAGAGACAAACTGCACTTTTTCTCAAAAATGTAAAGCTTAAGTCTATTATATTCATTTCATTGTCTCTATTGTTCTCTACAATTCACCGTCTCAAAGGGGAAAAAAGATCAATGTTGAGTACAAAACCCATGATGAATATCGCATTTGCTACTCGTCACTATGAATCACTACTGATTTAAAATAACTATTTGGTTCGATATTGTGGTTTGCACCAGTGGTCTAAGTTTTTTTGACCTCCAAAGCACTTGACACGAATGCTTTTGAATACTCTGCCTTTGAAATATCACATAAATGTCATATTGGCTATTCTAACTTCTTCCTAAAGCAATATTCTCAGGATAGAACTTCCTGAAGCAATATTTTAATACTATTTGACAGTAACTCTAATATTTTTATTAGTTTAATTTTACAAAAACTTCCTCAACTCAATTTGGCGATGCTGTAGCCAAATAAATCAGCCAAGGCTTTAGTGTGCACCACCCTAGGGGCAATGTTTCATTGTTGAGCCACACGATGCCAATGAACATATGTGGCCAGTATCGCCTTGCATAGCTACTTCCAAAAATAGCAGTCTTCTTTGCCCATTCCTATTTTGCGCAACACGTTCTTGTTGAGTGATTCGCTGGAGAATGGTATAATCACATCAAGAAGGAAAAAGTTTGAAATCATCCATTGTTAAAGAAAAATAGACCCATTTAGGCATGTCATCAAACATCTTTGGGGCGCGTGGAGTACCTGGAAGCATATTGAAATTTGAAATGAATCTCAAGATAAATGAATCTTATTTTTGTAAACTCACCTGCATTGGCTTTGTGGTATCTTCTACAAACCTTTTCAAGGAGTGAAACTTAGAATCTCCAATGAGCTCTGCTCTATTGTAATGGCTTGCTCTAGAGAAAAGTTGGTCCCGATCATACGACGAGATGATGGAGAGAGAGGGGCTACTGATGGCATCAAAGATGGAATCCAGGTAGAGCTAAGGAAGAAGAAAGAAAACAAAACAAAAACATAAACAAAGAAAGAAAGAAAAATAAAAATAAAAGAAAAAATATACTTGGACGAGAATGCCCTTGAATGTGGGCAAATTTTGGTTAGTTGATGAACCTAGGCCCTCATTTAAGACTAAATTGGTCACTTAAGACCCTTCTTTGAGACAATGCCCATTTCGAGTCATCTTTTGAGAAAACAGTTTCATTTCGGGCCTTTAATTGAAATTTTCTGAAAAATCGTGCTAAAAATTTGAATAAGTTCATAGAGTTTTGCAATAGGGTTTCTTTCTTTAATCTATTAATAAGGGAGCACTTTCATTATATTGATTGCACTTTCCCCCTTAGCCTAGCTAGAAATGGTATTTTTCTTAGTGTTAGACCCTTGCTCCGCCTTGTAATTTATTTAATGCTTTCCTTGATTGTTTATTGTTATTTCAATGATTATACATCCGCATGATCACATCATATGTTAATGGATAAGTTTAAAATTAATCTAGATTGCTTGACAAAAATATTTTTGAAATAAATAAGATTACGTATCGAAAGGCCACTAATTGACTCATTAGTGTAATTAAATCACTGACCCTAGATTCTTTGGTTGCGTCGGAAGTATGATGCTCACTTGGTTTATAGTTGACCCAAATAAGCATGTTAGAAAATTATTAGCTTCAATTTAAGTTGACACTGAATACCCTAACGTCGTGTGAAATATGAGTTTGGGAGAACCTGCGCCTAATCAAGGGTTGTAGGCCTGTCATGTAGGCAATACCCCTAAAACCTATTATTCCTTCCCCTCCAGACAGAAAGGGCAGGTTGCAACATTATTTAAAAGATAAGATAACATCATCATAAATTGAAGCACAAAAAATGGCAAGAATTGATACACTCATTCCATACAAAGGGTGCTCAGATCCTGCTAATCTTTCTTAGGGGGCGAGAGGGATTGATGTTGTGGAGCAGTAAAAATCAACTCTTAATTCTTAATTTGAAATAAGTGCATTTGAAGTCGTAAATCTTATGGTGAAAGTGTGATCGAGTTTTTTACTCTCAAGTAGTACAATCAAGTTTTACAACTGGTCAAATTGATGCAATCAAAATTTAGGGCAGTTAAATTGTTGTTTCAATATAATTCATCATTATATGATACAACTCATTGGCAATGTAGAATCACGTAGGCACCATTTCAATAAGCGGATTTGGTAATTGTAGTAGTCCCCCTTATTGTTTCCACAAATGAGCCATGGATGACAAATTGGAAATGTTTCTAGTCTTTCATTGGCTAAGCTTCAAGATGCCATCGTGGCTGATACAACAGATATCATAACATATTGGTAATCAATATTTCTTAAGCCTTATCATGCAAAATATATTCACTCTCTCTAGACTATTGAAATGAATAGCGCGTAATTGAAATGAATAAAGCATAATGACTTCATGCATCATGAGTATTCAATTTGACAAAGAAAACATCCTCTCAACATCAATAAGAAATACAACCCATGTGTCACGGAGGAGAGGTTTCCCTCGTCAATGGGGCCTTCGTGATCGAGGTGGAACGACCCAAAGACCCCTCGGAGAATCCCAACGCTTCCACAACATTCTCAGGGATGGACGATCCGGTAATTGCACCGTGGTCTAGAGTCTTCCTATCTTAAATGTAGTTAGTTGCCATGACGTCATAAATGTCGGTGGTTGTCGCCGTAATAAGTATCGGTAGGTGATGTCATAAGTACGGGTAGATGGTAGGTGAGGCAGTGCGATCTCATCCACCAGATCAAATGTCAATCTACAGTTGTAATCAGAATGCCTCAAGTATAAGAAGGGGTGCCCTCCCCTCACTTGTAATCATTCAACTATTAGCAATCCAAGTTCTCTTTCTTTCTTCAGAGCTTCTCTCTCTAGTTTCTCTCTCTACGATCCGAGTGAAGTGAAGTGATTCTTCGATCCGAAAAAGGCTTGGCTTAGGAGCGACGATCCCCTACGATCCGAAATAGCCTAAGTCGCCGCACAGTCGAGATCCTGAACGATCGGCCCGTGACAAGTGGTATCAGAGCAAAGAGAGAAGTAAGAAGAGGGGCACCAACTATTCGAAGGAATGTCGAGCCAGGAAGCTGTTGTGGATGGAGAAGCCACTCCAGTCAGAGAGATTCGCGGCCGAAGCAAGAAGAGAGCAACCTCACCGGAAGCCCTTGTTGCGCTTGATGAGAAGTTTGGGAAGATACGAAATGCCATGGCCGACATGATTGAAGGACTCGACAATGTTCGAGAACGGATCATGGAGGTTGAAAGCTCCCTTCGCAAAGACTTCACGGATGCCATCAACGATGCGACGGTCCCTCTTCAGGCAAGGGATGATGCCCTCGATGAATCGATCGACGACTTGAGGGAACACGTCCGAACCATGGAAGAGGAGAACCCCCGGTGGGAGGAAATTGATGTCATGAAGGTGGAGATCCAAGAACTAAAGACGGAGCTCGCCTTGTGCAAACTAAGCATCGCGAACGGAGTGATGCCTACCCAAGCGGTGTCCAAGCTGGATGTGCCGAAGCCCAAAGAGTTCAAGGGTGATCGATCCGCCAAAGAGGTGGACAACTTCGTCTGGAGTATGGAGCAATACTTCGGAGCCGCCAACATCCAACAAGAAAATGTTAAGGTACGAACTACTGCTATGCACCTTACTGATACTGCGATGTTGTGGTGGTGCAATAGGTGTGATGAGACGAAGCGCGGTGCCCATCCCGTGGAGACGTGGGATGGCTTCGTGGAGGAATTTCGGGAGTACTTCTTCCTCGAGTTCGCTCAACAGGAAGCTCATAGCAAGCTCCATCGCCTCGAACAACGAGGAACGGTCCGAGAGTACATGAAGGAATTCACTGAACTCAAGCTCCATATCAACAATCTTGGAGATGAGAAGGCTTTCAGAGCGTTCATGGATGGACTAAAGCAATGGGCCAAACAAGAGTTGATGCGTCGAGATGTGAGGAGTCTCTCGAAGGCTCTAACCGTGGCTAAGTCGTTCATCGACCTCAACAAGTTCGATGCAACAAAGTATCGGACGAGGGACTGGAGGTCGGATCGGCCCTCTGAGGATGAAGGTGGTGACAACTCCCGTGGCCCCAAATATCAAGGTGGCCAAAAAAGGAAATGGGGAGAAGGTTCATCCAAACAACCCATCCAAGGAAGTCGACCAAATACGAACTACTCAAATAAGTTTGAACAACCTCCACCCTCACCTTGCTTCATTTGCAAAGGGAATCACTGGACGCAGAAGTGTCCACAAAAGTACCGGGGGAATGCCATCCTTTCCGTCGAAGAAGAAGAGCGGCCAAAAGAGGAGAAGCGGCAAATCCGACTCGGTGGAATGAATCTCAATGCCATGCAAACACAACCTCTGCCCAAGAAGAATACGGAGCAAGTGGACATGTTCTTCGTTGAACTTGAGGTATGTGAAATAACTCTCTACACCTTAGTTGATACGAAGGCGTTCAATGTGTTTATGGCAACTGAAGTAGCGAAGAAGTTGGGCTTGGAAGTACGGCCGAACGGAAGGCGCTTCAAAACCGTCAACTTGGAAGATCTCACAAGCGGAGGAACAACTCCAGAGGTCAAAGTCCAAATTGGCGGATGGAAGCGCAAGATTCCGTTCGAAGTTGTTTCGCTCGACGACTACGATCTCATCTTGGGGATGCAGTTCTTTGACCAAGCCAGGGTCATGATCGACTTAGGATCCAAGTGCATCATGATGCTTGATCTGAAGTGCCCGTCCATGGTGCCGATACTTAAAGGGGCGATGAACACCAAGATGATCGCTGCGGTCCATCTTCTCGACAAGAACTTGAAGGCGGCCAAGCGCATGGCCGATCAACCGAAGACACCGCCAACCCAAGACATGTCATTCGAAGTCCTATTCCCCGAAGTGGAGTCTATGCCACGTGCCAAGTACGAACCGAAGAAAGGTATGTGCGCCCACATGTTCGTAAAACTGTTCGAGGTGCCGTTCGACTCGGTCAGGACCAAACGAAATAGGAAAAAGAGAGAAAAAGCCCGCGCCAAGAAGAACTCCCTCCATACTACGAGCGCCGAGGACGTCGCTCAATTGAGTGGGGTAGAATGTCATGGAGGAGAGGTTTCCCTCGTCAATGGGGCCTTCGTGATCGAGGTGGAACAACCCAAAGACCCCTCGGAGAATCCCAACATTTCCGCAACATTCTCAGGGACGGACGATCCGGTAATTGCGCCATGGTCTAGAGTCTTCTTATCTTAAATGTAGTTAGTTGCCATGACGTCATAAATGTCGGTGGTTGTCGCCGTAATAAGTATCGGTAGGTGACGTCATAAGTACGGGTAGATGGTAGGTGAGGCGGTGCGATCTCGTCCGCCAGATCAAATGTCAATCTACGGTTGTAATCAGAGGGCCTCAAATATAAGAACGGGTGCCCTCCCCTCACTTGTAATCATCCAACTATTAGCAATCCAAGTTCTCTTTCTTTCTTCAGAGCTTCTCTCTCTAGTTATCTACGATCCGGGTGAAGTGAAGTGATTTTTCGATCCGAAGAAGGATTGGCTTAGGAGCGACGATCCCCTGCGATCCGAAATAGCCTAAGTCGCCGCATGGTCGAGATCCTGAACGATCGGCCCGTGACACATGGCTCAAGAAGTGACGTGAGTAAACTTAGATTAGTTCATGTCGGTGGTGAATGTGTGTTTGTCAATTTGGGTCTAATTCCACGTGCAAGGCATTAAAACTCTGAATCCTCGCCGCCAACTCTTTTTAAGCGTTTTTCCAGAGCCAGCTCTACGGGTAAACAAACAAACGCCTAAAGGAAAACTGTAAGTACTGCACTTGAGTATTTCGATGCTAATATTCAAACTAATATCTATGATGCAGAGAAAATCTAGGAGGAGTTCGAAGCTACTCACCTTGGTACTGCACTAGCTCACTAGCTGGAACCCGCACATGATGTGCTTTAATCAGAAGTCCCTGCACTCTTGGGACTATGCATTCTACTTCAAGTTCTGCAATTCCCAACGTCGCATTCGCTTCCCCTACACGGTAGATTGAATGGTGAGTTTTGCAGCTTTTCGACATGACGTCCAGTCTATGCTCAACTTGGTGAATGTTGACTTATCGGGCAAACTTTTCAGTGACATGCAATCTATAATCTTCACATTCTTCAAAGAATACAATTCTTTCAAAGCTTCGATGGCTCTCAACTTTTTACAAAATAATAGCTCAAGATGCATTAGGTTTTTCAACTTCGACAGGTTGGACAATTTTTCAATTACACCACACTCGCTAATTTGTAGAAACTTCAGTGATTCCACTTCCCCCAAACCTGGAATCTCCTTCAATTTGGGGAATTCATGAAGCCGTAACTCTTGTAGCCTCTTCAAGCACGATAGATTGGGCAGAATTGGCATCAAACACCCACTGATAGAGAAAACCGACAAGCTTTGGAAGTCGGAAAAATCTGGCAATTGCGGGATAGGGTGAGGTTTCAAGGATGATGTTATACATTGTTCTTTATAAACTTTGAGATCATGAGAATCGACTACGTTCAAGGGAAGAACAGGGAATTGAGCAGCTTCAATAACTAGACATTTCAAATTCGAGGGAAGCTTTGGCAATGGGCAAAGCCGATGACTTGCAATTTTAAGCGTATGAAGACTAGAGAAACCACTTATCTTTCTAGACACCGTAGAGATTGGGCTCCCATCTAAGTCCAAGATCCTCAAACGGGTCAAGCTCCACATTTCCCATGGGATTTCATCCCTAAGACATGGACAAAACGAGGCATCGAGCTCTTCCAGTGTCTCTACACCTCCAAGAGCCCAAGGTATTGTGTGTATCTTTGTGAATGACACCTTTATAACTTTTAGTCTCTTCAAATTTCCAATGGAATCAGGGAGAGTGGAGATCCCTGAGAGTTTTAAATCCAACTCAACCAATGATTCTAGTTCCCCAATAGAGACCGGAAGCTCATGTAGATTCTTGCATTCAAATAAAAGCAGATGCTTGAGATTCTTTAACCTTCCAATGGAATTAGGGAGAACGAAGATCTTCGAGAATTTTAAATCCAACTCAACCAATGATTCTAATTTCCCAATAGAGCCTGGAAGTTCATGTAGATTCTTGCATTGAGATAAAAGCAAATGCTTGAGATTTTTTAACCTTCCAATGGAATCGGGAAGAATGGAGATCCTCGAGGCTCTTAAATCCAACTGGATCAACGATTCTAGTTCTCCAATAGAGTAAGGAAGTTGGACGATATGATGATGAAATGGAATTTCAAACTTCGTCAAAGATTTTAGATTGCCTAGTGTCTCAGGAAGCTTGGACAGTTTGCTGAAATGGGGCATGATAATCTCCAAAAAGCATTCTAGAGAACCGATTTCTTTGGGCAACCTTTTGAGGGATTTACATCCCCTCATATTCAAAGTATTTAGTAGTTTTAGCTTACCAATTGAGCTATCAATCGTAGACAATTTCACACACCTCGCAAGAATCAATTTCTCCAACTTGCCAAACTCTGAAAAATCAGGTGTCCTGGTCAACTCATAACATTGCGTCAAATCTAGAATTTTCAACTTTTTTGCCACCTTCAATGGGACAACAAGGTCGATTACAAGCCAACAAAAGTATGAGACTATGAAGGTCAATTGATAGAATTTGAAGCGAACATGAGTGAGGTTTGTTGGTACCTTGATTTGCCTCCATCCACCCCAGTCGTCAATGATGATGCTCCTTGAAAGGTTGAGCATGACCAAATTCACCAGTTGAAGATTCGTCGCCGAAAAATCCAACGGGCAATGACGCCAAGAAAGCCATCTCAGATTATGAAGAAGATTTTTGAAGTCACCTATGAAATTCAGTCTCTCCCCTCCAAGGAACCTCAACATCGGCAAACAGGCTAATTTCTCAGCATTTAACTCATAACTAATACCCAAACTGAGTGCTCGTACAGCTTGTTTTTCCTGCCAGCAGCAGCAAAGAATAAAGATGAGTATGCAACCAAGGAAGTAAAAAACCAATGCAAGTAGTCAACAATATCAATAGTTCTTCTTCGATCCCAAACTAATCAAATCAAACACAAGTTATGATAAAATAGTTACTGTTCTTCTCAAATTGAAAATAAGACAAACCAAGCATGTTTAAAAGTCCATTCGATGTTGATTCCTCTGTCTTTTCACATACTAAACACCTTTTCAAGGAAAGAAATAACTCATTTTCATTCTCACCGAAACAAGATATGAAGAATTTCAAATAACCAAACGGAGTGTTAGCTTTCTTCTCATCTCACATGGGTAAGGCATGAAAACATTTACTTTTGTTGTTTAGGAGTTGCTTTCTATTTCTCTATAAGTTTGAAACCTCACTTTAGAGCACATGACCAAAGATTTTGTTGGATCGGTCATATCTTCTACTCATAATAACTTTTACTTTGTTGCTGCTCTGTATGTCTAGAGTATTCTCATCAATCCGCACCCAACGACGCTCTCCAGGATCTTCAAAATTCTCTTCCTTGACAATGTACCTTCCTAGATCTCGAATTTCATCATGCATCCAAAATCTATTGAACTCATCGATCTTTATTAGTGACATGAGGAGAAGAACATCAATCGCACTGTGTGGAGAATATCCACTACTATGCCACATGTAATATGCATAAGTCTTATCCTCCCCTATGCAAAAACATGCTATGTCTAGGAAAATGGCTTTTTCTCTGTCATCCAATTTCTTGATACTCATCATCAGTGTATTTCTAATGCGCCTATGCGGGACTTGCTTTAAGTCCTCCAATGTTTCGTCCCACTTTGATCTAACTGTATTGGCAAAAAGAGAACCCACAACTTCTAGAGTCAACGGAAGCCTTCCTATGCTTGAAACAACTTCTTTCAAAAAATTGTAGCAACCTTCTAGAGGAGTATCACTTCTAAAGGCATGCTTGCTGAAAAGTTGAATTGCTCGATCTATAGGCATCTCCATCATTGGGTAGGCCAAGTAATTGTTAAGTGGCATTTGGTTGTCCTTATCTAGCATTATGCTTTTGTCCCTGATTGTGATGATGATTCTACTTCCGAAACCGAACCAATTGCATCTCCCAGCGAGTTTATCGAGTTGCCTCTTTTCGTCCACATTATCAACAACAACCAAAACTTTCTTGTTGCTAAGACCTCTTCTTATGCAATCAATCCCATCATTGATGTCATGGATTTCGTCAATAGAGGCTGAGCCCAGTGTGTCAGATAACAATTTCTTTTGCATGTCTAAAAGACCTTGACATGGGACATCATCGAGGAAACTACTGCAATCGAATTTAGATTGGAATCGGTTGAAGATAATGCTAGCAAGAGTTGATTTACCAATACCACCTACTCCATGGATTATAAGGAATTGTACATGGTCATTAGAGTCAACATCCAACAATTTCTCTACACATTTTAAATCATCCGTTTCAACTAGATGGTCAGGAAGAGGTCTGTTCTTCCCCTTCAGCTTAAGTAGAAGCTCTCGAACAATCAATTTCGTAAGTTCCCCATACTTGCCGAATAGCGATGGTGGACAAATTTAGACTAAGAAAATAATGACAATATGCTATTCCTAACTTTCAAGTATATGCGATTTAAATAAGATAAGCCAAATATATTAAGACTGATTTACAAATGGTGACAGTTTTTCAAATAACAAATTTGAATCCATTTTAACATAAGAATATTCAGTTACAATGGAAATTATCTTTATTGTAAAGTAGGGGTGTGCAACCGGATTGGATTTACCCGGAACCCGGACCGAACCACTCGAAAAATAGGGTTGAGAACCGGTTCGGGAATAGGGTCTAAGCAAAGACCCACCCAAAACCAGATCAGTTTTCGAATCAGTTATGTTACCTTTTTTTTAAAAAATCGTCTCTCTGTATAGTACCCTTGAGTCTCTTTGTCTTCAAAGAAATGTTAAAAAAAGAAAGATTCTCTCTGAATCAAGTTAAGAGAGAATTGTTTTGAAAGAATTATTAAAAAGAACTGTTCTTGCATTGTTTTTCTTTTTTAATGGTCCCACTTTCAACTATTATTATAGTCGCAGAACAAATATTACTAACTATTGTAGCACTAATTAAAGCATTCTCAGTCTAACTCAAAAAAGATGTCTTCTTAATAATAGTTCCGTTGCATACACATAAGTAAGCACATTAGGTTATATTAGAAGTATTTGTGGGAATGAGACTAATGTTAAATCCATATTTATGTTGTTGTTTTTTTCGCTAATTAATGTAAAATTCGAAACCGTATAGGATATTGAGCAGTTGCAAGATTCCAATGAAAACAAGGTTGACCCTGTTCCTGAATCGGAAAAATAGGGTCGGATCCAAAACAGGGTCCAATAAAAATAGAATAGGATACAAGATCCAAAAAAGAGGAACCCGTTATAATAGGATCGGGTACAGGGTCCAGGTTTGGACCCTATCCACCCTGGACCCGATCACCCCTATTGTAAAGGGCTCAAATTAGCTGCTATCCCTGCCCAGGTTCCCATTGATTAGATTTAAACACTAATTGCTGCCCAGATGCTCACGGATTGGGTGTAAACACTAATACTTAGTTTGGGTGCGGTGATTAAGAAAAAGGAAAGGAAATTAGGTCTTTTCATATTTGGTTGAAGAAGAGAAAAGAGTGGAACAGAATCTAATTATACCTCGATAACTATTTTGTCCATCTACTTAAACCGCGTCTCCAAGTCACCCCTCCCTCCCTCTCTCTCCCTCCCTCCCTCTCTCACTTTAAGGTTAAGGGCACATGTGAGCAAACAAAGAGCCAATAAATACGTGACGAGTGTCCGACTGGCAGCGTAGACATTGTCACTGAACTTTTCCCATTTTCAAGTTAGTTACGAAGAAAGCGAGGGGTTGATGCGAGATGATTGCTTCTAGTAACCATCTAGGCATGGATTATTACGTTGAAACTTAAAAAACTATTTCTCTATTTTTCCTTAAAAATATAAATCTTTTACACACCCAAATGTAATAAAGGAGGACTATTCTCAGAATTTCTATAATACCCCTAAAATCATATTTAATCTAAACATATGGCTGTTACTTCAACTAAACGTGTTGCTAGCGTTTCATGTGTTTTCTCTTTTTTGGAAAGAATCACCATTAAATCACGAGGGAGAGCCGGGAGGTTTCATAGATAATGTTCACCATATGTAGCAGTCTACAAGGTTCCTTTATAGTAAAGAAGATGTGACTCGATCCCTGCAGTTCCTTGTCAACATAAAATTAATAAATTGTTCATTGTTGAAAACTGATTATCATCAAATAATTTTTAGTTATTTATTATGTGTAGGCCATATTTGGAGATTGATCAAATATGTCATTAGTTTGCATGTAATACAAATTCAGTATGTTTGATCTACAATGAATAAGCATTAATATTGGTCTATTGTTGTTTCCACTTTTCTTTTTTCTAATTTTTTTGAAAACTATTAATTTTTCTATTTAAATTTGTTTCGCGGTTTTTGACAACAAAACAGGATGCTGACTTAGCATTCAGCAACAACTTGTCGATGACATAACATTTACATCAACTTTTTTGAAACTAACAGTGAAATTAATAACCCAAAAAAAGTTGTGAAAGCTTACTCTTTTCGTTCCAGCTTCCAACCTACTCTGGTTGAAACCTCAACTAGAGCATCTCCCCAGCGCTTCACTTCATGAGAGCCGTACTTCTTCTTATGCTTAGATAGGGCATCTATGTACAATTCGGTTTTAAGCTTGACATCATCTGGCTCCACATCAAAAAAAATGGGGAGGATTTGCTTCTTGTCACCTCCTGACTTTGAAGTGCAATCTATCATATGTGCAATCTCACGAAGACACCACGAACTGGAAGTGAAGCCCTTAGAGAAGATGGGGATATAGATTTGAGAGTCGGTAAGGGCTCGCAAAAGGCTACCACCAATCTTTTGACCGACTCAGAGCACTCCGTCGTCTTTGAAGACACGGATTCCTTTCTCCACCATTTCACTGTAGAGGCAACTGTAATATTAATATGTGATCCCACATTTGGGGTATAGTTTTTTAAATAAAACTTACCATTAATATTGACCCACATTTTATTTTTGACGAGCGGTTATTCCACGTGCGGTTTTTTCCACGCTTCGTACCTTTTCGTGACAACCGCCCATTCAGTAACCGTCTTGATGGAAGATGGTTTATAAGGACAAACGTTCAACTTTTAGGGTGATCACAAGGTCTAACACAAACCCTCTCATTTTGGAATACACCATCAGTACGCGAGGGGATTGGGTTAGTAGAGTGCGCCCTAATTGCAGTCGAATCGCCATGAAGTTCTCGTGGATTCTCGACGAATGCAAACTTGAACAATGGCTGGAGGTTAGATTAATTTTTATCCTGTTTCCGCATAAAATTCTATTGTGCTTGACTTTTTGTTCATCAAGCATGAGAAGAACTTTCTGTTCAATGATCTTACAGCAACTAGTAAAATTGTCCCGAGTATATGATCCCCTAAAACTTAGGAACACCTCAAACTCTATTCCTGATGCGTTGGTAGATGGGGTCATCGCTTGTAGCAAATGAACGAGACTTGAGGCAAAATCGAGCCAAACGAAAATTGTCAATGAACTTGCTTTTGAGGCAGGACTTCAATTGGGGGAAGTTTAAACGTAAAAGAAAGAAATGGAAAACGAAAGCAGAGAGTACCTAGTGGGTGGGCTGATTGATGGCTACACCTGTCAAAATGGGTGTATAACCCATTCATGACCCATTTAAATATTAAATGGGTCATAAATGGATCAGGCTTCTTTTTAGTATAACCCATATATGACCCATTTAAAGAAAACCTGACCCATTTAATATTTAAATGGGTCATAAATGGGTTATACACCAATTTTGATAAGTGTATATATAATGGGTTTAAAAATTAAAAAGACTAAAATACATGAGTTGTTAATGAACTTGAATAAGTTTTAAATCTTTCAAAAAGATTATAAGAATAAGTTTTCCTAAATTTAGTTATATAAAGAAATGTTTTAACAATATGGGTTGGGTATGGGTTGGGTCGGGTATGGGTCAAAAATTTTATACTATGTTTAAATGGGTCATAAATGGGTTAATGGGTCAATTTGGGTCGGACCATTTATAACCTGACCCAAACCCAACCCAACCCACCCGTTTAACAGGTCTATTGATGGCCAATAGACAATGATGAGGTCGCAACCTGCAAGATCGATAGATAGAGAGACGAGACGAGACGGGACGGGCGACTCAAGCGAGACTCGAGAGAGATCGAGAGAGTGCAGCCATAGAGACGAGAGAGAGGGGGGACGAGGGCGTGAAATCAATATATAGACAACCTGGGTTGTTTAGAAAGTAGAGAGTGCTTTGACGTTTATAACACTTTCCAATAATGCTATGGAGTGGACAGCGGCGCCCTCTAAATTCAAGCTGTTTTCCCTTTCAGTGGATGGCAAGCTATGATGAAGCACCGACACTCTCCAGAGTTTTTGTGTCGTATTGGATACTCTAACATGGGTCTGATACTCTCTGACACTTTTCAATGCTCTATCAACACATGTCAAAAAATCCGATATCTACTCAACTCTCCCAACACTTGAGTCCGGAATTTCGATATATGAGTTTGGAATTCCACCATGTAATTCCGACACGCATGGGATCAATTTTAAAAATTTTCAATAAATGAGATTTCAAAATATAAATATATAAAAATAATAATAAATAGGGAAAGAAGAAAAACCTAGTCTTCTTTTCTCTTCCGATTATCATTTCCCGTAACACACAATTCACATCCTAAATTTGTTTTTTTACTTTTTTCTTCCGATACATTCTAACATGCAAGTCCAAAATGTGAATTGTTTTTTTTTTCCCTCTAAGTTATATGGATTATTGAAATGAAGTTGAATTTGTCAAATTGAAACGATGAATGATATTAACAAATAGTGAATTAATGTTTTTAGTGTAAATTCATTTTATGCTCTTTTTTAATTAATGAATTTGAATCAAATTAATTTGATTAAAATAATCATTATTATATATATAATAAACAACGTGTCTCAATATGTCGAAATTCTCTATTTTTTTTAAAAACGACATGTAAGGTATCATGTCGTGTCGTGTCGTGTATCTGTATATGTGCTACTTAAATGGTGAGTGGTCTATCGTTCTGCTGTTGTAGTCCATTACAACCATATCCTCCCCTGCTCCACTACGTCCAAGAGTTTCTATCCACATCAATTCGAAGGGACATTTCCTTCCTCATCGGAGTATACCTAACATTCTTTCTTTCTTTTTTCCCTAAAATCTTTGGGCGAATGAACGTGATAATTTTAAAAAATAGTATTCTAAATATGATTTCTTAATTTCTTTCCTTCTTTGTAATCAACTATACAAGCCGCCTTGAATTGGATTTTAATTATTATTAAAAAACATTAAACCAATTATTTTCAGCTTATTTCATCACAAACTATTACCTGATAAAAGTTTACTTTGTCTGAAATCGAATTTCCTTAAAAACAGTTTCCAGCAATAGGAAGTTATCAACAAAACATCTAGGCCCTTGCTTTTGACAACTAACAAACAGGATGCTAACTTAGCATTCGCCAACAACTTGATGATGACAAAACATTTACGTCAACTTTTTTCAACCAATAGCGAAATTAATAACTAAGAAAAAGTTATGGAGACTTAGGGTTCATTTAGTAATCATTCCATTCTTGAGAATAATTTTTATTTAGAAATGATTCTTTTTTGTCTTGTTTCCTAGATGAGATTTTGAGCATTTGAATGCGTTTGATAACTACTCAAAATTTTTATTCTTGAAATAGAAATGCATTTGGTACGACACTTATTTTTTTAATTCTTTTTTCTTTTTTTTCTTTTTTTTCTTTTTCCTTTTTCCTTTTCTCTTCTTCTTCCTCTTTCCTTGTGGCTAGTGATCGGCTAGGTGAGGTATGGCAAGCTCGATGGCCACTATGACCCTCAACCTCACTAGATTTGGCCAACGCCAAGCCTCACGCTAGCTAGGGAGGTCAAGCCTCACCGGTAGCTAAGTGAGGCCAAGTCTTGTCAATGGCTAGGTGAGCCGAGGCTGAGCCTTGCAGTGGCCAAGCTCGCCTCTGATGACCTCATTGAACCTCACCCAGTTGATTGTCAACAACCATTGGTGGTGGTCAACGATAGGCTGGGAGGAAAAAGAAGAGAGGAAAAAGAAAAAAAAAAAGAGAAAAGAAAAGAGAAAAAAGAAATATGGGTTGGATTAGTTTTGGAGTTGTTTCCAAGAACAAATAAGTAACTTTTTTTTTTTCTAATTCTTGATTCTATTCCAAATGTATTCCTATGAACAAATTTGTTATCGAAAATAAAAAATTTACCAAATGTATTTCTATTTTTTTTTTTTTGTTCTTAGGAACAAAATAATAGAATTGGATACTGTTTGGCCAGTTGCCAAACAAACCCTTACCCTTTTCATTCCAGCTTCCAATCTACTCTGGTTGAGGTTTCAACTAGAGTATCTCCCCAGCCCTTCACTTCATGAGAGCCATACTATTCTTAAGCTTAGACAGGGCCTCTTTGTACAATTTGGTTTTAAGTTTCACATCATTTGGGTCCACATAAAAAAAAAAAAAATAGGGAGAATTTGCTTCTTGTCACCCGACTTTGAAGTACAATATACCATATGTGCAACCTCACGGAGACACCACAAATTAGAAGTGAAGCCCTTAGATTTGAGAGTCGTTAAGGGCTCAAAAGAGACTTCCACCAATCTTTTGACCGACTCAGAGAACACCATCATTTTTGAAGACATGGATTCATTTCTCCATCATTTCACTATAGAGGCAATTAATAAAGTTGTTTCGAGTATCTAGTCCCCTGAAACTCAAGAACGCCTCAAACCCCATTCCTAATGTGTTGGTAGATGATGCCATTGCTCGTAGCAAATGAACAAGACTTGAGACAAAATTGAGCCAAACAAAAATTGTTAATGAGCTTGCTTTTGAGGCAAGACATTGATTGGGGGAAGTTTAGACGCAAAAGAAAGAAATCGAAAACGAAAGCAGACAGTACCTGGTTGGTGGGCTGATTGATGGCAACCGACAAAGGTGTGGACGCAACCTGCGAGATCGATAGATAGAGAGACGAGACGTGACAGATGACTCAGGCAAGACTCGAGAGAGATCGGGAGGGCGTAGCTGTAGAGACGAGAGAGGGGGACGGGGGCTTGAGATTAATATATAGACAGCCTGGGTTGTTTAGAAAGTAGAGAGTGCATTGACGTTTACGACACTTTCCAATAATGCTATGAAGTGTACGGCGGCGCCCTCTAAATTCACCACCCTCCAGCCTAACGTGGAAATTTCAAGCTATTTTCCTTTTCAGTGTATGGTGGATGGTCTGTCGTCCTCATCGTTATGGTCCATTACAGTGAGATCCTCCCCCGCTCCATTACGTCCAGGAGTTTCTATCCACATCAATTCGAAGGGGGCATTTCCTCCCTCATTGGAGTATCCCTGACATTCTTTTTTTTTCCCTAAATTCTTTAGGGGAATGAACGTGATAATTAAAAAAAAAATAGTATTCTAAACATGATTTCTTAATTTCTTTCCTTACTCCTTTTTAATCAACGATACAAGCCGCCTTGAGATGGATTTTAATTGTTATTATATATCATAAAACCAATTTGTTTCAACTTGTTTCATCACAGACAATTAGCAGATCAAAGTTTACTTTCTCTAAAATCGAATTTCCTTGAAAATAGTTTCCAGTGATTGGAAGTTATCAACGAAACAAACAGACCATCCACCATACACTGAAAAAAAAAGGTAATCTCTCAGTCTGTATGCTCGTAGGGAGAACTTGGTGTGAAATATTGCTGCTAGATTAGGGAAAATCTCAGGAGAGGCATCTCCAATTGAAAATTCTCAATCTAGTGCTATTGTGTCCAGATGATAATTTCAACTCCCTCTGCACACCACCCAAGAAGAGCCTCTATAGTGGCTCCCTTGCTCATTCGTCTCTGAGATCTTCTGGATAAAGCCATAAAGAGCTGCACTTGAATCTCTTAAACTTCAAGCTAGTGCCAAAGACGAGCTTCAGCTTATTCAGCACTCTGTCTATCATTTGCTAATGGCGGCACTGCACATCTGGTAGTGCGTGGAAGCAACATTATAGGTGCCGGCAAAAGTCGGAAATCTGAAAACTGAACATGACAAACATGGGACATAGGACAATGATATACCAAAATCCATCCACAGGTTGTGCCCATTGGTCATTTCGGTTTGAATTTGAAAGAATCAGCAAAAAAAACAAAAAAAGGATCTTGATAAGATTTTTCGAACAAATGCACGCCCCATAATGCCAGCGTCGCCCGTCAACCCATGCAGGCACGCATCCGCACGCTTCACAGCAGCATATTTCATTTTCACATTATTTGAGCATGCAAAAATAGTCCGCATATCAAAGAACCATCAAATTTCCTGTTCATGAAAGAGATCAGACTACATCTCAAGGGCCCAAAAAAGGACTGACCATTGAGAGAGTTGCAGAGCCATCTCCAGCTTTAGCCTCAAAATGGTCAAAGAACAGATGTAAACAATACAGTTGGCTTCACGACTTTATATGTAAGGAAGCAAACTAAGTGAAGACTAAGATGTCATGCCATAATTTTATTGTGGAAACAGATGAAGGAAAATCCAGTTTCGAGTAGGCATCTACAATCACTGTAAGTCTTGTATATTTAACAATTCTGCCACTGCATGAACTTCTCCCCTTGTCAAAATGCACAACATTCTCTTAGCTGTAACAACAAGAGGTGATGTCACGCCCCGAACCCCGAGCACGCGACAACCCCTTCTCTTGGTCGATTGAAAGCGACATCCCAGGACTTGTCGACAATCATTTATTTTAATCTTTCGTTATGCGCAAGCGGAAGACGAACCATCCCCAGTCCAACAATCAATCAATTAATCAATCAAGGATAGAGGGATGAACAATAAGAACAACCATCACTACTCATTTACACAATTTACTGGATTAACCAACGGAGGATCGTCTTTTGAATTACAAGCCCAACAAAAGGGGCCGATCCATCCTCTAAGCTAGGCCAAAAGAAACTAGGCTAATCCAGCTATACAGAATGAACCCTCGGGATCAACACCACGGTCACTCGAACCCATCAGACTCGACTCCGTCAGGTCGATCACTGGAGAAACAGGGGGCAGGATTCTCCACAGCGGGTGCACCATTCTAAAGACCTGAAAAAGGTTAACCACGACGAGTTGAGATAAAATCTCAGCGAGTTCTTCCCCTAAGCCCCGGTTAGTACACCAACTTAATCCGGGATATCTCTCTACAACCACCCCTCACTCAACCCGACCACAAACACCTAGCAATCAACAATCAAACCACAGACAGGTTCAACCAACAATCAGAGGTCGGTTCGCATGTAACCTTACTCGGTATGCCATACCCTACACGTTAAATCTCATTCAATGCAAGCAATGCAACCGACAATCGAATAGTCAGTTCGCATGCAACCTTACCCGGTATGCCATATCCTGCACGTTATAAGTCAACACAATACACGCAATGCATATGGCCGTTAGATGCAGTTCATCAATCACATGTGAGTCGCATCACAAGCGATCTCACCTGGCCGTTGCCACACCCTGCACGTTATCAATTCATGCGTGCGTGCCATAAATGATGTGATCATCTCATGTATAATTGGAACCAATGATGCCATGTTTTCTCATGCACTCTTGCATCCACACGTGTTCCGATTATTACTGTCCTACAGGGCCACAACTGAGGCACAACGGCGCTACGGCGCCCTTCCTCCGCAGAGGCGCAACCGTGCCCTTCCGTGCCCAAAAGACGTCAAGGGATACTCTCCTAAGACCACATGCCCAACGAACGTCGAGGGATACTCTCTCGAGACCGCATGCCCAACGAACGTCGAGGGATACTCTCCCGAGACCGCATGCCCAACGAACGTCGAGAGATACTCTCCCGAGACCGCAGTTTCAACTTAGTGATCATGCAAGCATACCATCACAACCCACTTATTATCTTTGAGCATTAGCCAATGCACACATGCTTGCATATGAAATCGCAAATCATTTCTCACAAAAGCGGTCCATTTCCGGTGTCCCTCGGACAAACCATTTTCCCCACCTTTCTCATAAAAGCGGTCCATTTCCAGTGTCTCTCGGACAAATCACTTTCTTTCTCATAAAGGCAGTCCATTTCCAATGTCCCTCGGACAAACCACTTTCTTTCTTTTGTGAAAATCACGCAATTCAAGCGGATGCTTATGCAATAACACATCCAATTCACTTCATATGATCAAGGCACATAAAATTTTGCACAATTTCACTTCCGGATGAACAGTGCCGTGAACAGTAATCGTGAACAGTGAAATTCCGAATTTAATAATTAAATAATTAAATTCAGAAATCACATAATTTAATCAATAAATGCAGAAATTAAATAAATCAATTAATTAAAACAATTAATCAATTTAATCAAGCAAAGCATGCTTAATTAGCACAAAACACACAATTAAGCATAATTAAACAAGATTAAGCTAAGCTAATCTTAACCCTTAATCTAACCACCTATCTTAGGGCTAATGCACTTAATTAAACATATTAATCAGCCCTTAGCACTAATTAACCCAACCCTAAGCAAGTTTAGGCACTAAATAGGGTTTAGGAGCTAAACTCACCCGTTAAGCGGGCCGGAGACGCGGACGCGGCGGCGGCGATGAACCCGACACCCGAGGACCTCACTCACGACGATCCAAGGCGGTCCTGCGCTCAAAACAGCAGCAACAGCCTCTGCTTTCCACTGCAACACTCAAAAACTGCACTGCTGGAGGAGGAAGAAGCTAACCGGAGGAAAACGGGCTGCCCGGAGCTCCGGCGAGCGGCGGGCCAATGACCAACGGCACCTGGGGGTCGAGGGGGAACCACTTGTGGCTGGTATGGGTGGTGATTTGGCTGGAATGGGAGAAAAACGGGTGAAAAGGCGGAACAAAGCTGCTGCAAGCGGAACAGTGACGGTCCGGCAACAGCCGGCTTTCGGCCGAAATACGGGACAGCCAGAGGCTCCTTCCGGCGATCGGTGGACGTTGTCTAAATAGAAATTCTCTTCTGAACACAACGGCGGGTGGCACGGGCCGAGATTCCAACGGGAAGGCAATGAACAACTCGATTTTCGGTGAAAGGTCAGAACTGAAAAACTGAAGGAAGGAAGGAAAACTAGGGAAGAGAGGGGCTGCGATTTTGGAAAAGATGAAGAGGAGAGAGAAAGCATTGAGGGCTTCAATTCAGCTTCATTAAGGGCATTAAATGCCTTCTCCATTTCCCCAAGCAAGTGACATCATCTTCTCTCTCTTCCTTTTTGACTTTTCTTCAAAATATCCAAGGGCATTTTTGTCATTTCCACCCTGCACATTTCCCAATGTGCCCTTGGGCTGAAAATGAAGGGCGAGCCTAAGAAATGGGCTGGAAAATGAATGGGAATGGGCTCGGAAATTTATTGGGCTCGAAACGGCTCAAGGTTAGACAACGGGCTCAGGAGGGTAAATGCTCGGTTTGGTCCAACGGGCTCACTTGCTTGCCTTGGGTCTTCCATGGCGACTGTCCCACCTTGGGTGTGAGGCCCACACTGATTTTGCCCAGCCCACGTCCTCGTAGGCTCGTTTCCTCAATCCAAAAATCATTTTCCCAAAAACTCGGCTCAACTAACACTGTCGACTGTCAAGGAAGCATCGTCCAAAAGTCCATCTCGGACGTTCCCAAAAATTCGAAATCCAATCTTGGATTCTCATGCCTTGTCAATTTTTCCGAAATGTCATTTTGGTATAATTCAGACTAACAGGCGACTTCGAGGATTCACACGTAACTGACTTGTGCCAAACCACATTCAAGACTTCTCAACACATGGACGTCCTTGACGACATGAAATTGCGAAGAATAGATTTTTATTTCAAAGTACACGATTATCAAGGATCGACATAGGGTCGTTCGCGGATTCAATAATAATAGACAGAATCACTCGTCGTCCCATTACTTCTATCCGCGAATCGACTTCTATTCGTCCCTGAAATCAGCCTGCATGACTATAGGATCGTCCTTACTCAAGTCTCACGGTCGAGTCGTTTTTCCCAGGTCAAGTTCTTTAGTCACACGAGTTCTGTCCTCAATAGCCTTTCCCCTCAAGGTCAGTATCTCGGAAATGATTGGGTTCGAGCGAAATCAACCAACAATGCATTGGCGAAATTCACGTTCGTTCATCCCTTAAAGGACTCGAATTTCAGGACGTCACAGGTGAGGTGTGTTTCGACGCCCCCCCCCCAAAAAAAACACAACAAAAGGTGCACGGTGCTCTGTTTCTGCAATCCCTCCGTTACCTCCCTTTGTATTCGTTAATGAGAACCAGACGAAATAATCAGAAACTAAGATATTGTCCACAACTGCGAGCTTCTGCCAATAGCCCAAGACAAGGTAATCAATCACATTCTACATACTTCCACACACAAGATGGCCCATTAACTCAGACAAAAATCTTTATTAACACATTATCTTGAGTAGTGTTAATGGATATACTTCCAAGGTGGCATTGGTAAATCGAATTCCTTGACCTCCTTAAGTACTGATGATGACAAGCTCTCTTATGTTCATTACAGTGCATAGGCTAAGGCTGCATAAGAATGTTGTTGGTTTGCATGACAGTCATTTTGTACAATTTTGCTGCGTGAGCATTATTACCAAATATTGATGACCATAAACAAGCTTATGATCATGAGAAGAGAACCAATAACACTCACTAATTTATGACAGCACTTACATAATTATTTCACCAATACATTCAAATAAACGGGGCCTCTGGACTCCACTGCTAGACTTGCAAATAGCCTCTCCACCGTGCACACGATCCCAAACATGAGGCATCAGACAATTTAATAAAATGCCAGGTCCACTTAGCTGTCTTGGAGCAAGTGATTGTGCGCAAGACAAAAGCGTGCTAAACAAGGTAAATACGCTTCTTACTTTGTAGGTTCATACAAAGCGACGACCCGATACTCTATGTAAATATACTTGATGCTTCTTGATAATATCATCTAGACAGTACAAGCAGGAGTTACACTTACCATAGAAGTATTTGCTATAACTTCATCGAGCATGGTCACACCCGACTGTCTCTCGGTTCTTAAGTGCCAGCTCCCTTGGAAACTTTGGCTGCAATGGGAACTGTGGAGTTAACAGAGCTACGAATCCACGTGATGATAGCTTTCGGGCAACATTTGGCAACTCCTTCACAAGGGGTTCTGTTGTTCCAGCACTCAGGTTGAATGGGTCATCTCTTTTCGTTCCCGTTCTCCTAGGAGCTCTGGCAGCGATGATGACGAGGTCCTTCCCTACAGGGGCCTTCTCCAGTTTTTGCTGTCCCAGAAATCCACAGAAAAACAATCAACAATATCAAATTAGTCTGACATATAAAATGATCCTGATACTCACCAATGATACGAAGGTCACTCATCGGAAAAGGCAATCCAAACAATATCCCCGAGAAAAAAATCAACAACATGAAATTCCATCTTCATATAGAGCCTAGCAATTCCATTCATCCTAAATTCAGCAAATAGCAAGCGAATTAACGATGGGAGGGGGAAACTCACCACGGTACCAGTGTCCATGGGGCTGATATCCGCAATGGTGACGCCAGGAGTGATCTTCATATAGATGAAAAAACAGAGACAAGCGGGTTGATCTTCATCAAAACGGCCAGAGGCTGCCCAATCGCTCCAGGATCATGACTTTGAATTCCGGCGACGTCCTGCACGGCAAGGGAGGTTAGACAGCAGCGCAGTCTTTGTCCGCCACACGGCTCAGCACTCGAGTCTTCGTTGACGGAAGATGCCAAGGAGCATCAATAAACAACCATCGCCTCAATCGCATTTTCCTTTTGAACGCTCAGAGACTTTTCGCCATAAATGGACGGATACGTTTTAGTGACCTAAAACTTGGGACTTCCCTCCTTTCAGGCTTCACACCCCACTCGGGTAGATACTTTCCCAAAGTGTCCTCATATCTATGTTTTTTTTTTTTGTCAAGAGTTGTCATATCTATGTTAAGTTCTTCATCTTAAAAAAAAAAAAAAAAAAAGGGCGGCGATTTCCGCTATAACATATATTGCAGGGGATTACAGATTATTTTCCTTTAGGATGCTTGTTTATGAAGATTTCTTTTCGTTATTTCTCTTTATAAAATTTCACGTAAAAAGAAATAAAGTCAACAACATGAAAAATAAAAAGGGCCTCATCGGTTGTCGAAGAATCCAAAAGTGTAAGCACTAATTAAATGAAGCCTCATGATTGATATTCAAATACTCTTATGCTCTCGCTCATTGCACTTCAGTTAGAGTTGGGACTAAGACGAACGCGTGGAATAATCACTGAATATTAATGGGAGTAAATTAGTGATATGATGCATTCTCGTACTTTGGCACCATATAAATTAGAACACCATCAAGAGATATAATAGATGACTCAAGAAGTAACATGAGAGACGCTCGGATTAGTTCATGTCGAAGGTGAATGTGTGTTGCCAATTTGGCTTTATTCCACGTGCAGGGCCCGCAAGTTTGGCTTCATCCCATGACCAGGTCCTCAATGCTCTGAGTAACTCGCGGCCAACTCTCTTCCCAGCCAGCTCTACAGGGTAGCAAGAGAAAAGCCGAAATGAAAACTTCTGTTTTGCTTTGATGTAATCAAAACGCACCTTAGAATTTCGATAAGGCTATACTCCTACACCCGTCGTACGACCGATGCGCACTTTGGATGCAAAGAAAACCTGGGAGAAGTTCAAAGCCACTCACCTTTCTACTGCACTAGTTTGAAACCAGTCGTGATATTCTTCAATCAGATTGCACGGTGGACAGAACGGTTTGTTTTAAAGCGTCTGCCAAACCCAACTCCAACTCGGTAATGCCGACACATCGGGCAACCTTTCCATTGACTTGCAATTTTCTATCTTCACATATACCAAATTATTCAGTTCCTTCAAGCCCTCGACAGCTCTCAACTTTCTACAGCGGCATAGCTCAAGATGCTGTAGATTTTTCAACTTCGATAAGTTAGGCAACTGTTTGATCACATCACACATGGTAATATATAGAGACTCCAGTGACTCCAGTTCCCCAAACCTAGAATCTCCACCAGATTGGGGAAGTCACTGAGTTGTAACTTTAGCAGCCTCTTTAAGTGCGATAGATTGGGAAGAACAGGGAATTCAGCATCTGCAATCACTAGGCATTTCAAACTTGAGGGAAGCTCTGGCAATGAGCTGATGGCGTGCAATTTTAAGTGTCTGGAGACTAGAGAAAGCATTGATCTTTCTTGGCAATATAGAAATTGGGCTCCATTCGAAGTCCAAGACCCTCAAACGGGTCAGGTTCCACATTTCCCTTGGTATTTCATCCATGAGATGCCGACAAAATGACGCATCGAGCTCTTCAAGCGTCTTCACTCCTCCAAGAGCACAGGGTATTGCGTGTATCTTTGTGTAAGCCACCTCTAAGACTTTAGTCTCTTTAGATTTCCAATGGAATCAGGTAGAAGGGAGATCCCCGAGGATTTTAAATCCAACTCAACTAATAGAGTCCAGAAGCTCATATAGATTCTTGCATCCAGAAACAGACAAATGCGTTAAACTCATCAACCTTCCAATGGAATCAAGGAAAACACAAATCTCTGAGAGTTTTAAATCTAATGTGACCAACGATTCTAATTCCCAACATAATTGGAAAGTTCATGTAGACTCTTGCATCCAGATAAAAGCAAATGCTTGAGATCTTTTAACCTTCCAATGATATCGGGAGAACAAAGATCCCTGAAAATTTTAAATCTAAATCAACCAATGATTTTAGTTTCTCAATAGAGTCTAGAAGGTCATTTAGATTCTCACATCCAGAAAAAGACAAATGCGTGAAATTCGTCAACCTTCTAATGGAATCAGGGAGAACAGAGATCCTTGAGAGTTTTAAATCCAACTCGACCAATGATTGTAACTTCCCGATAGAGTCTAGAAGCTCATGTAGATTCTCGCATCCAAATAAAATCAAATGCTTGAGATTCCTTAACCTTCTAATGGAATTAGGGAGAATAGAGATCCCTGAGAGTTTTAAATTCAACTCGACCAATGATTTTAGTTCCCCGATGGAGTTTGGAAGATCATGTAGATTCTTGCATCTGAATAAAAGCAAATGCTTGAGATTCCTTAATCTTCCAATGGAATTAGGGAGATCAGAGATTCCTGAGAGTTTTAAATCTAAGTCAACCAAAGATTCTAGTTCCCCAATAGAGTCCGGAAGCTCATGTAGATTCTTGCATTTTGATAAAAGCATATGCTTTAGATTCTTCAACATTCCAATGGAATTGGGAAGAGCGGAGATTCCTGAGAGTTTGAAATCCAACTTAACCAATGATTTTAGTTCCCTAGTAGAGTGTGGGAGCTCATGTAGATTCTTACATTTAGATAAAAGTAGATGTTTGAGATCCTTTAGCCTTCCAACGGAACATGGGAGATTTGAGATTCCCGGGTAACTTAAATCCAAATCGACTAATGATTCTTGTTCCTCAATAAAGTCTGGAAGCTCATGTAAATTCTTGCATTTAGAAAAAGACAAATGTGTCAAATTCATCAAGCTTCCAATGGAATTAGGGAGAATAGAGATCCCTGAGAATTCCAAATCTAGCTCCACCAGTGATTCTAGTTCCCCAATAGATTCCAGAAGCTCATGTAGATTCTCGCATCCAAATAAAAGCAAATGTTTGAGATTCCTTAACCTTCCAATGAAATCAGGGAGAATAGAGATTCCAGAGAGTTTAAATCCAACTCGACTAATAATTCTAGTTCCCCAATAGAATCTGGAAGCTCATAAAGATTCTTTCAATTAGACAAAACCAAACGTGTGAGATTCAACCTTCCAATAGAGTAAGGAAGTTGGTAGATACCAAGATGAAATCGAATTTAGATCACAGGGCTCCCTAAATTTAGATCCAAATACTGTCACTATTGCCAAAGTCTCTTCCAAATTGTCATGGCAATGTAAAATAATTTCAAGGCTAATAGAGCAAGACTTGCAAAACGCATTTCGAATGATCTTTACAACTTGAAGCAAGACTCATTCGTCATCAGTCGATGATGAGCAAGTAACCACTAGACAAATAAAGCAGCAAATTTTATGAGGCTCGTCCAACTTCAAGAGAATGTTCTACGAGAACACAAACCAATTGCTTTTTCATGGAAGGTAAAGCTTTAATCTGAATGCTCTGAGTAAGGAGAACTCGGTGTGAGATGTTGCTGCTGGCTATCAGGGAGAATCTCCAGGGAGGCGAGCCTAGGGCCAAAGATGAGCTTCAGCTTATCCAGCATCCTTATTTTCTAATTTGCATATTGCGAACGTTGCAGAACTGAGAGTGCTACTGGGTGGTGACATTATGGGCGCCTAAGAAAGTGGGGAGAAAGTGAACACGAGAAAGATGTTCTATGATATACAAACAGCCATTCACCTTGCTATCACACAAATAACAATTTAAGTATGCTGCAAGCAAGAAAAGAAAAAAATTTCTTATTTTTCTACGTCAACTATGCTGAACAAACTTCGATATCTTCCTGGATCTGAACAAATTATTCCTGAGAACCAATTTTGAGTAGAAAATAACTGGCAAAAATGAAGAGGACATCTTTTTCATTGCGAAATGTCACGTTTTGAAAGCGCTCACTTCTTGATAAATGACATGCCCTACTGAATACTCTCCACCAACTCCTCCTTTGCCTTTTCCAAGCCAGCTCCACAGGTTAACAAACAAAAGCAGAAATTAAGAAACTTCATCTTCTTTTAATGTAATCAAAGCAGACCTAAATGTTTTGAGATCGCTAAAACTCCAGATCTTTCGTACTCATTCATTGGGCCAAGGGGAAGAAACCTCCTCTGCCCCAGTACAAGCGAGGTGTACTTCGGATGCAGAGAATGGAAGCTCAGTGACCTGAAAATGGGGACAATAATAAAGAAAATCATTATGGTTTTTTCAGTTTGAATTTGAGAGAAGTAAAAGGATTGGATCTTGATAAGTTTTTTCAAGGCACCAAACCTGAGAAGCAACAAATGCTCACTTGGCAATGCCAGCATCGCCCCTCAACCCATGTATGCACGCATTGGCAAACTTGACAGCAGCATATGCCAGCATATTTCATTGTTCGCATTTCTTGAGCAAGTGAAAAGAATCTGCATATCAAAGAGTCATCCAATTCCCATTCATGAAAGAGGTCGGACTACATCTCATGGGTGAGAAAAAGTACTCGCCATTGACAATGTTGCCGAGGTACACAATTCAGTTTGGTTCATGACATAATGTGGGGAAGCAGAGAAGTGAAGACTAAGACGTCATGTCATTATTTCACCATGGAAATAAATGACTTCAAGATGGACTTCTCCACTTACTATCAAGATGCAAGCCATTCTCTTAACAACAAAAGCTGTATGGTACTCTGTCCCTACATTTTTTGTGATTACCTTCGTTTGTTTTCCTTAATAAGGACCAGACAAAATAATCAGAAACTAAGATATTATCCCCAACTCCTTGCTTCTCTGCCTGTAGTCGAAGACAAAGTGATCACCTCGTGAATTTAAAGAATTTACAGACTCTAGCATGTTTAAGCATGCAGTCATGAGTCTGGGAAACATAAATACTTGCTTGTGACCGGGTGCTACTCCGAAGCTAGTCGCAAGCCCTTAACAAAATGAACATGAATAGAACAGCTAAAGCGCTATCAACAACCTATAAGCCAAAACTGAAGAGACTCACCGAATGTGATATGACAGCAACACGACTCAAATTGTCGTCTAAATCCACAACAGATTGAGATTTATATACCTCAACAACTCCTGTTCCTCCATTTTGGATGCTTGATGTCCATAATCTTGAAGATTGAAAGAACAAGGTGGTTTAACCTACAGATTTTGAAAATGCCAACTGATATTTAACATTCTACGAAAAAGTGCAATTTCTAACAGCATTGCTGTCGAACATGTAATCAACAACTGGAACATCAACTTCTCTAGGATCAAGACCTAGTACTTCTGCCTTCAAGGAACGTAATAGGTCAGATATCTGATGAGTTATTTTAGCGAATATCAAGAATAAAAAATGGCAAATTCCATACAAAGGGTTCTTAGACCCTGGGTGGAGATTGGGGATGCGGAGCAATAAGACAACTCTCAGTTTTTATTTTGGGATTAGTGCATTTAAAGTTCTAAAATTCATTGTAAAAGTGTAACTAAGCTTTAAAACTTTTAGATAGTACAATGAAATTTTAAAACTTGTTAAGTTCGTGCAATTAAAATTTAGGGTGGTTAAATTTTTACTTCAATGTAAATCATCAATATGTGCTGTTTTGAACGCCAAACGCAACACATAGTCCTTGATGTGTGATATAACTCATTGGACGTGTAGAATCACGTAGGCAACATTTCAATAAAGCAGATTTGGTAATTACAATAGTCCCATATATTGTTTGATCAAAGGTGTGATGGATGACAAATTGAAAATAATTTGAGTCTTCATTGGCAAAATCACAAACACTACGACATGCCATCGTGGGTAATGCACCCAAGATTTTTAGCTATTGGTAATGATATTTGTTAAGCCTTATTCATGCATAAAACAAAAAAAATTATTCTAAAGGAAAGTTGGCCACGAGTTATTCAGAGCATTGAGGACCTACGATGGACCTACAATGTGATTCTTGCGAAAATCTCTTCTTTCTCATAAAAAATGTTCTTGGCAGAGTATATCTTCAAAATGGCTAGTAAATTTAAAGAATTTAGAGCTTCAACAAGATTAAGCATGCAGTCATGTGTCTGGGGAAAAAATGCTTGCTTGTAACAGTCTAATCCTTAGGCAGCCTCAGTATTCCAAAGCCTGTCACAAGCCCTTAAGAAAAAGAACATCACTAGAACGGCAAAAGCACTATTTTACGCCCTGAAAATGCAAAACTGAAGAGACTGAAGGAATATGATATGACAGTAACACTGCCTAATTCGACGTCCACTTCCATAATAAATTGAAATTTATATGCCTCGACAATTTCTGTCCTGCCATTTTCAATGCGTGATGTCCGGTTATCCATTTCTTGAGGAGTGAAAGAAGAGTGAAAGAACAAGGTGGTTTAACCTACAGAATTTGAAAACGCCACTTGACATTTAGCATTCTAAAGGAAAGTTGCAATTTCTAACAGCATCCCTCTCAAACATATAAGATGTCCTCGTCAGGAAGAATACATCACAAACCTGAGAAAAAAGAGGTAAAATTGTCAGTCCTGCATGACCCCCAACAACTGGAACATCGACTTCTCTAGGATCAAGACCCAGTACTTCTGCCTGCAAGGAACACAACAGGTCAGAAGTCTACCTGGGAGAGAAAGAACTTATTGGCTTCCACTCGAAACTATTCTGTTGCACAATTTTGCTACGTGGGTGTTAGTACCAAGTTTCCGTGATCACAAACACCCTCTTCATCATGAGAAGAGAAGTGATAATACTCACTAATACAGAACAGCAGTTACATGATTATTCACCCAAAACAATCAAATACACAGGGCTTCTGGACTGTACTGCTAGACTTGCAAATAGCCTGATTTTATTGACATGCTTCTAAACCACTGCTCATGATACCATAGATGGCGTTAGCCTATTTAATAATATTCAAGTAAGTCGTCTTTTCAGGTTGATGCCCTTGGAGCAAGTTATTAATTGCAACTAAGAGAGATATAACATTTGAGACATATGCTTCTAACTTTGTAGGCTCGTCAAAAGTGACAACTCGATACTCTGAACATAAAGATACTCTACTTGGTAGTATCAGCAAGATAGTAGAATCAGGAGTGATACCTACAATAAAGGTATTTGCTCTGACTACATCGAGCATGGTCACACCCAACAGTCTCTTTGGATCATAAGTGCCAGCTCTCTTGAAAATTTCGGCTGCAATGGGAACTGTGGAGTTAATGGGGTTGCCAATCAGATCGTATCTTGTCATTCCTGGTTTGCTAGGAACACTGGCAGGAATGATGACGAGGCCCATTCCTACAAGGCCCTCCTTCGGTTGTTGCTGTCCCAGTGACCCATGGACCTGATTATAGAAGCAACAAATTACTCTGAATGATCCATATACAATGATGATACAAATGGGAAAGAAAAGAATTCGACTTGACAAAGAAAACCTTGTCTTAACTTCATCACGAAATACACCCCAGCGCTCAAGTGTGACATGAGGACACTTGGAAATGTTCATGTCGGTGGTGAATGTGTGTTGCCATTTTGGCTTTTATTCCAAGTGCAGGGTCACAAATTCGGCTTTATTAAATGTGCAGGGCCTCAAAACTCTCAAAACTAGCCGCCAACTCTTTCCAAGCCATTTTCCCGAGCCAGCTCTACATGTAAGCAAAATAAAAGCCGAAATGAAAAGTTCTGTTTTACTTTGATGTAATCAAGATGCACCTGGGAATTTCGATGCCAATATTCAAACCACTGTCTATGATGCAAAGACATCTGGTGGGAGTTCAGAGCTACTCACCTTAGTACTGCATTGCCTCACACCCGGACATGACGTGCTTTAATCAGGAGTCCCTGCTCTTTCGGGATTTTACGTTCTGCATCAAATCACAATCGTCCCCCAATTCCCAAAGTTGCAATCGTTTCCCCAGCACGGTAGAACGAATGTTGTGTCCTGCAGCTTCTGGCACCATACAATCAGTCTTTAACTCGGTGAATGCTGGCAGGTCAGGCAACTTTTCCAAGGACATGCAACATTGGATCTCCACTTTCGTCAAAGAATTCAATTCTTTCAAGCCTTCAACAGCTCTCAATTTTGCACAATGTTTTAGCACGAGATTCTGTAATTTTTTCAACTTTGACAGGTTAGGCAACAGTTTGATCACATTACACATGGTAATGTGTAGAAACGTCAGTGAGTCTAGTTCCTCCAAACTTGGAATCTCCGCTAGTTTGGGAAAGTCACTGAGTCGTAACTCTTGTAGCCTCTTCAAGCGCGAAAGATTGGGCATGCATGGCGTCAGACATCCACTTATTGAGAGAACCAACAACATTTGGAAGTCAGAGAAATCTGGCAATTGTTGAATAGAATGAAGTTTCAAGGTTGATAAGCTAAGTGGAAGCCGATTCATGGAGTGCACGTCTTTCCAAGGCGAGGTAACCATGTTTGGGATCCAAAATGTCAAACCTTGTTCTTTACCCACTTCGAGATGATGTAAATGAACTAGGCTCGAGAGGTCAGGAAGAACAGGTAATTCGGCAACTTCAACCACCAGGCTATTCAAACACGAGGGAAGCTCTGGCAACGGTAAAAGCCGGGGACTTGCAATTTGAAGTGTTTGGAGACTGGAGAAACCACTGATCTTTCTTGGAATTGTAGAGATTGGGCTCCCATATAAGTTCAAGATCCTCAAATGGGTCAGGCTCCATGTTTCCCATGGGATTTCATCCATGAGATGTGGACAAAACGAGGCATCGAGCTCTTCTAGCATCTCCACCCCTCCAAGAGCATAAGGTATTGTGTGAATGTTAGTGCATGCCACCTTTAAGACCTTCAGTCTCTTCAAATTTCCAATGGAATCAGGGAGATGGGAGATTCCTGAGAATTTTAAGTCCAACTCGACCAATAATTCCATCTGCCCAATAAAGTTTGGAAGCTCATGTAGATTCTTGCATCTATAAAAAGACCAATGCGTGAAACTCATTAATCTTCTAAAGGACTTAAGGAGAGGGGAAAGCTCCAAGGATCTTAAATCCAACTTGACCAATGATTCCAGGTCTCTAGAGCACGCAAGTTCAAGTAGATTCTCACATTCACAAAAAGATAAATGCGTGAAATTTGTTAATTGTCCAATGGAATCACGAATAATGCAGACTGGGGAGAGTTTTAGATCCAACTCGACTAATGATTCTAGCTTCTCAATAGAGTCTGGAAGCTCATATAGATTCTTGCATTCAAATAAATGCAAATTATTGAGATTCTTTAACTTTCCAATGGAATTAGGGAGAACGGAGATCCCTGATGAATTTAAATTCAAACGGACCAATGATTCTAGCTCCCCAATAGAGTCTGGAAGCTCATATAGATTCTTGCATTCAGATAAATGCAAATGATTGAGATTCTTTAACTTTCCAATGGAATTAGGGAGAACGGAGATCCCTGATGAATTTAAATTCAAACGGACCAATGATTCTAGCTCCCCAATAGAGTCTGGAAGCTCATGTAGATTTATGCATCCATATAAACACAAACACATGAGATTCTTCAAACTTCCAATAGAATTAGGGAGAAAGGAGATCCTAGAGTTGCATAACTTCAACTTTACCAATGCTTTTAGTTCCCTGATAGAGTTCGGAAGCTCCTGTAGATTCATGCATGCATCTAAACGCAAATACTTGAGATTCTTTAACCGTTCAATGGAATCAGGGAGAAAGGAGATCCTAGAGCTGTATAACTTCAACTTTACCAATGCTTTTAGTTCCCAGAGATAGTTCGGAAGCTCCTGTAGATTCATGCATTCATATAAACGCAGATACTTGAGATTCTTTAACCTTCTAATGGAATCAGGGAGAAAGGAGATCTCACATTCTTTTAAATCCAAATTTACCAATGCTTCTAGTTCTCCAATAGAGTCCGGAAGCTCATGTAGAATCTTGCATCTATAAAAAGACAAATGCGTGAAACTCATCAATCTACTAAAGGACTTAAGGAGAGGGGAAAGCTCCAAGGATGTTAAATCCAACTTGGCCAATGATTCTGGTTCTCCAGAGCACGCAAGTCCAAGTCGAATTTCATCTTTAGAAAAAGATAAATGCGTGAAATTTGTTAACCGTCCAATGCAATCACGAATAATGCAGATTGGGGAGAATTTTAGATTCAACTGGACTGATGATTCTAACTTCCCAATAGAGTCCGGAAGCTCATACAGATTTATGCAATAAGATAAATCCAAATAATTGAGATTCTTTAACTTTCCAATGGAATCAGGGACAATGGAGATCCCTGATGAATTTAAACTCAAACGGACCAATGATTCTAGCTCCCCAATAGAGTCTGGAAGCTCATGTAGATTTATGCATTTATCTAAAAACAAACACATGAGATTTTTCAAACTTCCAATGGAATAAGGGAGAAAGGAGATCCCAGTACTTTGTAAATTCAAATCTACCAATGCTTCTAGTTTCCCAATAGAGTCTGGAAGCTTCTGTAGATTATTGCATTGATCTAAACGCAAATACTTGAGATTCTTCAATCGTCCAATGGAATCAGGGAGAAGAAAGGAGATCCTAGAGTTGCATAACTCCAACTTTACCAATGCTTCTAGTTCCCAGATACAGTTCGGAAGCTCCTGTAAATTCTCGCATCTAGCCAAAATCATATTCTCGAGATTCTTTAACCTTCCAATGGAATCAGGGAGAAAGGAGATTCCAGATTCTTCTAAATTCAACTCTACTAATGCTTCTAGTTCCCCAATAGAGTCCGGAAGCACCTGTAAATTCTTGCATCTAGCTAAATGCATATACTTGAGATTCTTTAACCTTCCAATGGAATCAGGGAGAAAGGAGATTCCAGATTCTTCTAAATTCAACTCTACTAATGCTTCTAGTTCCCCAATAGAGTCCGGAAGCACCTGTAAATTCTTGCATCTAGCTAAATGCATATACTTGAGATTCTTTAACCTTCCAATGGAATCAGGGAGAAAGGAGATTCCAGATTCTTCTAAATTCAAATCTACTAATGCTTCTAGTTCCCCGATAGAGTCCGGAAGCCCCTGTAGATTCATGCTTCCATGTAAATGCATATACTTGAGATTCTTTAACCTTCCAATGGAATTAGGGAGAAAGGAGATTCCAGATTCTTCTAAATTCAAATCTACTAATGCTTCTAGTTCCCCGATAGAGTCTGGAAGCCCCTGTAGATTCATGCTTCCATGTAAATGCGAACATTTGATATTCTTTAACCTTCCAATGGAATCAGGGAGAACGGAGATCCCAGATTCTTCTAGTTCCCCGATAAAGTCTGGAAGCCCCTGTAGATTCATGCTTCCATGGAAATGAAAATATTTGATATTCTTTAACCTTCCAATAGAGTGAGGAAGTTGGTCGATATTAGAGTAAATTCTCAAACTTGTCAAAGATTTAAGATTGCCTAGTGTTTCAGGAAGCTTGATCAGATACTCAGTGTAGGGAATGACGATCTCCGACAAGCATTCTAGAGAACCGATTTCTTCAGGCAACCCTTGGAGGGATTTGCAATCCTCGATATTCAAAGTATTTAGTAGTTTTACCTTACCAATTGAGCCATCAATCATAGACAAATTTGCACACCCCTTAAGAATCAATTTCTCCAACTTGCCAAAGTCAGAAAAATCAGGCGTCTTGGTTAATCTTGTGGAACATCTCAAATCTAGAACTTTCAACTTTTTTGCCATCTGCAATGAGAAAAAAGGCCAATTCCATGTCAATGATAAGTATGAGAATACAATAGCAATCAACTAGCTAGCGAAGGTCAATTGATAGAATTCAAAGTGAACATAAGTGAGGTGCGTAGTACTTTGATTTGCCTCCATCCATCCCAATCATGGGTGATATTGCTATATGGAAGGTTGAGAACGACCAAATTCACCAGGCGAAATTCCGTTACGAAAAGATCCAATTGGTAGCAAGAAATCCATCTTAGATTGTGAAGAAGTTTTTTGAAGTCACCTACGAATTTCAGTTCAGTCCCTTCAAGGAACCTCAGCTTTGGCAAATAGGCTATTTCTTCTGGTGTTAAGTCATAACAAATATCCAAATAGAGTGCTCGTACAGCTCTTTTTTCCTGCCAGCAACAGTAGAGAATAAAGATGAATGTGCAACATTAGAAGCTAAAAACAAATGCAAGTAGTCAACAATATCAGTAGTTCTTCTTCGCCCCTAAACTAATTATTTGTTCTTCTTCTAACTTGAAAGTAAGACAAATCAAGAATGTTCAAAATGTCCATTTGGTGTTGATTCCTGTCTTTTCACAGACTAAATACCTTTTCAAGGAAACAAAGAGCTCATTTTCATTCTCTCTGAAATAAATAAATAAATAAATAAATAATGAAGAATTTCAACTAACAAAAGGGCGCATTAGCTTATTGCTCGTTTCACATGGGTAAGGCATGAAAACATATACTTTTGTAGTTTATGTAGAGTTGAGTTCTATTTCTCTATAAACGGCATAGGCCATCAACCGATATTCCTTATTTTAAAGCACATGAGAAAAGATTTTGCTGGATTGACAATATCTTGTACTCTTAATAACTTTACCACGTCGCTCCCCAATATGTCTAAATTATTGCTGTCAATCACTAGATAACGGTGATTTCCAGCATCTTCAAAATTCTCTTCCTTGCCGATGTACCTTCCTAAATCTCGAACTTCATCATGCATCCAGAATGTACTTTTTTCCTCATCGATCTTTATCAACGACATGAGGAGAAGGTCATCAATTGCGCTGCGTGGAGAATAGCCGCAGTCATCCCACATGTAATATGCATATGTCTTATCCTCCCCAATGCAAAAACATGCTATGTCTAAGAATATTTCTTTTATCCGAGGCTCCAAGTTTTTGACACTTATCATTAGTGTTTCTCGAACTTCCTTACATGGGACTTGCTTTAAGTCCTCCAATATCTTGTCCCACTCCGATCTGTCTTTGGTGGCAAAAAGAGAACCCACGACTTCTAGAGTCAAAGGAAGCCTTCCAATGCTTGAAATGACTTTGCATGGGAAATTGTGCCAATTTTCTGGAGGAGTATTGCTTCTAAAGGCATGCTTGCTGAAAAGCTGAACAGCTCGATCCAAAGGCATTTCCTTTATTGGGTACTCTGTATAATAGCTGGATTGTGTTTGCTTGTCTAGTATTGACTTAACTAGTGTTTTCCTTCTATCCCTAAGCGTGACTATGATCCTGCTCCCGGAATCAAACCATGTGTCGCTCCCTACAAGGTTTTCGAGCTGCTTCTTCTCATTCACATTATCGACAACAATCAAAACTTTTTTTTTGCAAAGTCCTTCTATTCTTCGGATCCCGCCATTGGTGTCGTCGATTCCCTCAGCAGCTTTTGATCCCAAGGTGTCGGATAGTAGTTTCTTTTGCACGTGTAACAGACCATGACGTTGCGACAAGTCTTGGACATCTTCGAGGTAACTAGAGCAATCAAATTGAGATTGAAATCGATTGAAGATAATGCCAGCAAGAGTGGATTTACCAATACCGCCCGTCCCATAAAGTATGACAAAACCAACCTGGTCAGTAGAGTCCAATTTCAATAATTTCCTTATATCTTCTTCATCATCCATTTCAACTAGATTGCCAGGAAGAAATCTGTTCTTCACCTTAAGCTTAATTAGAACCTCTCGAACAATCATTTTTGTAAGTTCCCCATACCTGCCAGCCAACGACAGTGGACGAATTCAGATTAAGAAAATGATGACAATGTACTACTCCCAACTTTTAAGCATATATCATTTGAATAAGATAAGCTAAACATGCCTAGACGTCTTTACAAACGGTGCCAGTTTTTCTAATAACAAATCTTGAATCCATCTAAACATAACAATCTCAACTTACAGTGAAAATTACCTAGATTATAAAGGGCTCGAATTAGCTAAGATGGCTGCTTCCCAGACTCCCATTGTTTGGGTTAAACACTATCACTCTGTTTGGATGCTGCCCAGACTCTCATTGATTGGGCTTAAGCACCAACACTCAGATTGAATTCAGCGAGTAAGGGGAAATGGACATGATTCAGGTAATGACCGCAGTAAATAAAGCAAAAGAAATGAATGATTGGATTTTATTGTTGTTTTTATGCTTTCGAAGAAAAGAAAGGAAATGAAGGAACTTACGCGATTTCATGCTTGGTTGAAGAAAAGAAAAGAGAGGAAAGGAATCCAATTATATCTTTATCACTGTTTTGTCCTTTCACTTATTCATATATTAAATAGATGAAGATAAGCGGCACTGGCTAGTCAAAAATTCAATATTAGAAAATTTAACTCATGTTATAGAATGCTAATTTAAAGAATATAAGCGATATAGAAAGTTCAATTTATGACGACTCTCCATAGTCACCTCTCTCTCTGTCGCCCCGCCGCCCCACTCCAAATATTGATGAGATTTGAGAGACATGATCGATATAACGTCCATCTGGCTATTACTGCAACTAAATGTGCTGTTAACTTTTTTTGATTTTTGTTTTTTGCCAAGAAGGACCATTAGAACACATGCATAATCCGTGAGAATATCTAGATAGAATTCACCATCCATAACAGTATATACGTCCTGTAATGATAGCAGATAACATGTGACCTCATTCGGGTGCTAGCTTTATAACATAAAACTGATGAATTGTCCTTCGTTAAAAACTGATATTCATCAAATAAGTTTTAGTTATTTTTAATGAGCAGGCAATGCTTTGAGATTGATCAAATATGCAATTAGTTCATATGCTGGTACCACAAAATCAGTCCGTTTGATCTACACTGAATAAGCATTGATATTTGTCTTTTGTTGTTTCAACTCTACTCTTCCTTATTTCTAAATATGTTAAAAAAAATTTGTCTTCTATTTAATTGGTTTTACGGTCTTCGACAATCAAACAGGATGCTTACTTAGCATTTAACAATTACTTGATAATGACTCAACATTCGCATTAATTTTTTCTACTATCGTATCAATCAAAGAGAGAAATTATAGCTACTCGATGATAAATTCAATATGAGATATTTTCAAATGTACAAGGAAAAATGCGTCCTTTTCAGATTATATTAAAATTAATAGCTGGAAAAAGTTGTGAAAACTTACTCTTTTCCTTCCCTCTCCCAACCTACTCTAGTTGCAACCTCACGAAGAGCAGCTTTCCACAGCTTCACCTCATCGGGGCCATACTTCTTCTCATGCTCAGATAGGGCATTCTTGTACAATTTGGTTTTGAGCTTGACATCATCCAGCTTCACGTCGAAGAAAAGGGGTAGGATCTCCTTCTTCCCATGCGACTTTGAAGTGCAATCCACCATATGTGCAACTTCACGGAGGCACCACACACTAGAAGCGAAGCCCTTAGAAAAGATGGGGATATAAATTTGAGTGTTGTCAAGGGCTCGCAAAAGATTTCCACCAATCTGCTGACCGATTCGGAGCTCTTCGTTGTCTTTGAAGACACGGATTCCTTTCTCGTTCATGTCATGATAGAGACAACTAGTAAAGTTGTCCTGAGTATCTGGTCCCCTGAAACTCAGGAACACCTCGAACTCCATCCTTGAAGTGCCAGTGGATGTTGCCATTCCACAAAGCAATTGAAACTTGGCACAGAATCGAGCTGAAGAAAAATTGTCAATGGGCTGCTTGAGGCGAGACATCAATCGAGCGCGATTTAGATAAAAAAAAAAAAAAAAAAAGAACAGAAAAATAAAACAGGTGGTGGGTTAGGTTGGTGACTGAATCACAGCCATCAATTGGCGATGGCATTCAACCAAGAAATCGAAAACGAAACCGATATAAAGAGAGGGTACCTCGTGCGCTGATTGACGGCCGACCGAGACGATCGGGAGAGACAAGATGAGACAGCGACTGAGTAGAGGCTAGAGAGCGAAAGATCGAAGGGCGTCGCCGGAGAAGAGAGAGAGAGAGCCTAGATCCGAGAGTGAGAACGTGTTTACAAGGCCGGAGAGGCGTACTCTTTAAGCATTATTTTTTTTTTTGGTCTTATTTTTATATATCTGAGCTGTCCTCTTCTTCGTGGGTGCACTTTGTAGTTTTTAATTTTTACTGATGCCCAAATACGAGAAGAGAACAAATGTACTTACTTTCATTTGTAGGAACATATTTTAGTTGAACTTTCACAAATAAAAAAGAAGAAGAAGAAGACTTATCCTTACACCCGTGGACAAATATTAGGACTCTAATGTTTCACAAAAAATAAATAATTTAATTTTTCTAAAAAAAATTATTTAAATGCTTATTTAAATGAATGAATATAAAATATTTTCATTATCCATCAAGATATTTGACAAAAAATGTTACCGATAATGATAATATTTTTTATCAATTAATTATTTCAAGCAATAGGAACAATAATTCTTAAGATAATATTTTTCAAGTCATTTACTTTTATCAAAACAAACAAAGCATTAATTAGGTATTCTTTTACTCTAAATGCTCCCAGTAAGTAAGGAGAACTTGGTGTAAGAAATCGCTGCCGGTGATTAGGGAGAATCAATGGAGAGGCATCTCCAATTTTTTTAAACTTGTGCTTTTTGTGTTCAAATGATAATTTTAACTCCCTCTGCCCACTACCCAAGAAGAGCTTCTAGGATGGCTATTTTGCTCATTTGAGACTCTTAAAATCTTCTGTAAAAAGCCACAAAAAGCTGCACTTGAATCTCTTAAAGTTCAAGCCTTGTGCCAAAAACGAACTTCAGCTTATTTGCACTCTCTCTCCATCATTTGCTTATAGCGGCATTGCACAATTGGAGTGCAATTTGGAGGCAACGCTACAGGTGCATAAGAAAGCCGAAGACAGGGATGCAAACGCGAAGACGACAAAGATGGACATAGAACTATAATATACAGACATCTGTCCACCTTGTTATTACACAAATTAGCATTCGAGTACGTTACATTCAAGAAAAGAAAAATCTTTGTGTTTTTGTTACGTCAGCTATGCAGAATAAACTTGGATATCATCCTAGGTTTGAACCACTTATACCCAAGAACCAATTCTGAGTAGAAAATAACCGGAAACTATGAAGAGGCCATCTATTTTGTTCCGAAAAACAGACGTCCTTAACCCGCTCACTTCTTGATCAATGAAACTCGCTTCTAGATAGTCTTTGCTAACTCTTTCATTGCCTTTCAGCTCTGCAGGTTAACATACGAAGGCAGAAATTAGAAAATTCCATCTTCCTTTGATGTAATAAAATTATTAAAACTCCAGACCTTTGGCACTCAATCAGCGGGCCAAAGGGAAGAACCTCCTCAGCCCCAGTACAATCGAAGCATACTTTGTTGGAATATAATCCAGATAAAGCAAACTGTTTGTTGTAATCAGAACATCAATGCAAAGAAAATGATGACAACTATATAATATCCTTCTTGATATGTAAACTTATAAATCTTGGAGAAGATGAAAATAAGATATCACTGGAATAATAACATAAAATTGAAAGTGAGGTACGGATGTCCGAATCTCCTTAAGACAATTAGTTCCTGGCAATGGTGTTCCGCAGATACATGAACTATGCCTCCCAAGATACAACACCTTGATCCTATTTGGATTAGTACTATGTAAATAAGACTCAGTTGAACCGTTCAATTGAATCAACACACTCAGAAAAATCAGAAGAGTAGAGTAGTTTGACAAATCTTTTTTGGAATCGTATTCTCGAATTTTTCTTCATTAGAAGGTCTATGCTCTTATTTATTTATAGAGCTTTCAAATTCGTGTACAGAAGAGATACACGAATTAAATAGATTCGTATATCTAAGAAATTCATGAATTCAGGAGATACGTGGATTCAATAAATTCATGAATTCAGGAGATACGTGAATCTAACAAATTCATGAATTCAATAAATATAGATACGTGAATATAAAAGACGTATCTTAATTTGTTTGCATTCGTTGATTCATTATCCATATTTATAACATACTTTGGACGCAAACAGAAGCTTAGTCACCTGAGAAATGGGGACAACATTAAAGATAATCATTGGTGATTTCATACATGAATTTGAGAGTTACAAAGATTTTTCGATCTCAATGAGTTCTTTCAAGGCACCAAACCTGTGGAGCAACAAATGCACACTTGACAAGAAAATGCCAGCGTCCCACCTCAACCCACGCAGTCACGCATCAGCGAGCTTTACTGCAACATACGCCTGCATGTCATTTACACTCTTTGAGCATACGAAAAGAGTCCGCATATTAAATAGCCATCAAATTTCTTGTTCGTGAAAGAGATGACTACATCTCAAGGGCCCAAAAAAAGGACTCACCTTTGAGAGAGTCGCTAAGCCAGCTCCAGCTTTAGCCTGAAAGATGTCGGGGCATCAACGTACGCAATTCAGTTGGCTTCACGACAAAAATTTAAGGAAGCAGTGAAGCGAAGACTAAGATTTCAATGACATAATTTCATTGTGGAAATAGATACAAAAGAATTCAGTTTCGATTAGACATCAGCAATCAGTTTTAGAAAATCTGATGTATTCAACAATTCTGTCACTGCATGAAACTTCTCCACTTATCATCAAAATTCAAGTAATTCTCTTAGCCGTAACTACGAGAGATGCATGGTGCTCTGTTTCTACGTCCTTTCTTTTAATTTCCATTGTTTTCCTTAATGAGGACCAGACAAAATAATCAGAAACGAAGATATTCTCCTCAACTGCTTGCCTCTGCCTATAGCCCAAGACAGAGTAATCACCTTGAACATACTTTCACAGGCGAGGTATCCCGTTAATTCCCACAGATCTTTATTAACGCTTTTTCTTGGATAGTTGGTAGTGGATAGGTTTCCGAGGTA
>MU090001.1:0-53079 GCA_014858505.1 Corymbia citriodora subsp. variegata
AGGTGCTTGAGGATGAGGAGAGAGACAGCTCCATTTCCAAAATCATCGGAAACCGCCAACACAGGGCACCATCTTCTCCAAATTTTCAAAATGGGGAAGAAGATAAGCGAGGCAAAGCAGATTTTGATAACAAAATACGTTGATCAACACCGCAAAAAGGAGCTGAGATTAGCCCAAAATCGTTTGCCTCTTTTGCTGCGAGATGGGTGAGGATCATGGTCTCCTAACTTGAATGAGTAACCTTGAAGAGTGGGAACGAAGTGGAGTCAGAGAGAGACGGGGGAGCTGAAAGACGTCCAGATTCGGGGAGAAGAGGTTCGGAATGCAGAGAAATCGACAGAGAGAAGAGGAAGTGAAGTGCAAGGTATGTGAGCGAGCTCGATTTGTGCATCCATAGTGGATTATCAACTTTGTGAATCGGCTACAGGCTAAGGTGAGGGAAGTTTTCGTAAAAGTTTCTTTTACGGATGAATCGATTAATCAATCTACTTTTATTAAATTCAATTGTAATATAGCCAGAAAAAAGAGTCACGTATTTAAATTTGAACACCATGTATTATTCATCCAGCGGTGATTTTTTGAAAGCAAAATCATATCTAACTTTACAAGATTGTTAATTTGAATAACCTTTGAATGATTTTCTCTAGAAAAGTTCTACAATGTGACCAAGCTCAGGACCCCAATGATGTTCCCCTCTCTGGCTTGATAGACTTGGGCTCGGATGGAGGGAGGCACGGTCATGGAGTCTGACGGTCGGCCTCAATGGACTTGAGCCCAAGCCTAGCCTGTAGACTCAATTCATAGAGGCCACACTCGAGACCTCAGTGCCTATGCTTGGTTCTCTGGCTACCCATACCCAAGTCACTAGCTTTGAATAGTGCATGTCTATTTAGGAAAAAGAATTATTTTCCTTTCCAAATGACAGAAAATATTTTTTTATTCATTTTCACGTTTTAGTCAAGTACCAAAAAATATGATTATTTTCCTGAGAAATAATATGTGATAAAAGTTATACAGAAATATTATATTTTTCACAAAATAAACAGGTCATAAATATTCAACGATATGCTATTCACAATATCAATTTAGGGCTTTTTAAAAGGCAATTTTCCCCCACGACATTTTAATTTTCATAATATCAATTTAGGCAATCTGATAATTACCATAATGTAGGGGTACGATGGTGACAACTAGTTGTTGCCACTGTCGCCATAGAATATTGTTGCTATCTACGTGATCTTGACCAATTTAAATCTAACTTTTGCCTTAGATCAACTTAGGTGAGCTTCTCTATTCTAGGTCATGCCACTCAAGAAAGAGGTGATTCACCCACCATTGTTTGAGGTAGGCAAGCAACTATGGCCACTAAAATTAGTGCCACTAGCATGACCTCGACCAATCTTAAATCTGACTTAACTTAGGTGAGTTTCTCTTTTATGGATCGTGCCCCCAAAGAAATGGGTGATCCACCATTGTTTGAGATGAGATGTGATCTCTCTCTCTCCAGTGCCACTAGCATGACCTCGACCAATCTTAAATCCAACTCAACTTAGGTGAGTTTCTCTTTTATGGTCATGCCCCTAGAGAAATGGGTAATCCACTATTGTTTGAGACAAGATGTGATCTCTCTCTCTCTAGTGCCACCTGCACGACCTCGACCAATCTTAATATGTCCTCGACTTAGGTGAGTTTCTATTTTCTGGGTCATGCCAATAGAGAAATGGGTGATCCACCATTGTTCGAGACGAACTCTCTCTCTCTGAGAGTAATTTTAACACCTTTACGGTGTCAAATAGATATTTTGATATTAAATTTGCATCAACAAGTATATTTCAATGAAAAGGTTTCTTTTTAAGCTTATCAATTTCTGCTAATTGACAGACTTGATCGTTCTCATCAACCATATTAGAGGAGTTGACTGCAATGAAAAGTTTGAAAAGCGGAAAAAAAAATATTAGTAAAAGACTTAAGATGCTTTAACCTAACGTGGTTTTAGAAAGAAGTGGGAGTTGAGTTTGGTAAAGCCCACTAACACTGTTTTTAGTATTGCCTAGGATAAAAAAGAAGAAGGGAACGATATGAAAATGGACCATCTGAGGGGCCTAAACGTTTTTGGAGGGTTTGACTTGTACCTCTAGTGGTGACCCAATCCAGTTTCAGGTTCAATAAAGCTAGCTTGGGTTATGAAGGTAATCAAGAGGTTGGTTTGGACAAGTTTGCCCAGCTTTTTAAAAATGACATGAATCCTCTATACTCCCCTCAATGTCATACATAAATTTCAATAGTTAATGTACACAGATTAGTTTATAGCAACAGTTGAGATTTGATGAGAAGTCAAGAGAAACATCATAAGAATAAAAGATTTTTGCCTCTTTCGAAATCCTTGGTAGTGAAGGGTCTAGAAGCTTGTGGACATGCCTTGCTCCGATAAGAATTTTTTGTTTGAATTTAGATCCAAAAGCAAAGGTAGTGAATAGCCTTAATCAAAGAGACTGAGGCACTTTCTCACTGAGCAAGATAGGAATGTCCTACTGTTGGTTTACTTGGGATTAAAATTGATACTTGATGATACATACATACATACCCATATAAGCTATAAGTGCTTATGGGATTAGTCACTTTTGCAGTAAGTCTTTCTCTATTGGAGCTCATAAACTGTTATAATGGATCCAAATTCTTCTTGAGCCGTCATGCTTATGTGATTTGAGTCATATTAAAAATGGGAAGTCCATACCTAAATTGACATTACATATAATAAATTGGAAGATGCTAGCATAACATAATAGTTATCTAAAGAGAGATAATTGGATGGCGGTTTTTAATTTATTGTGAGAATAACGATCTATTTTAGATAATAAAAAATCAAATAAAAAATAATTATAAATAATTGTGGGGTCCACTCCTTCAAGAATTTGAGACTCACAATAAGGTATTATTTTCATAATAGCCTAAAGGCTGTTATTATAATAAAGATCTTACCTAAACCATCTAACTGTGGTTTTGGGATCAAGATGGGCAACCGGAATCACCTCCTCCCACTTTTCCAATTTCTAACTATTTGTCAAACCCAAAGAAGAGAATATCTTCTGGTCATTTCATCTCTATTACGTCATTAATCTTTCCTCATCCGCCTCCCAAACATGCCACGTCAAAGAATTCTCTCCTAATTACCGATGATTTATCAGAAAAATTGATAATATGTTTCTTCTTATGATTATTTATTTTTTCGCAAATTTAAATTTGTCAATGATGAGCGAAGTAATAATCATTTTTTAATATAATTATCTTTAATGGCATTAACAATTTCTTTTGAGATAGTTACAAAAGTATTTTTACTTTCTGGTTATCTATGTTATGGTTCAATTTGCTGTACAATTATTCATTTACTTATGTTGCTTTTTCTTTCTTTATATTTATAAAATCAAACCAAGGGGGACCTAAGGAAATCCCGCCAAGCAAGAGTTTCCAATTCTAAATTGCCAGAGAAAACTGGTTAAATAGTTCAAGCAGTTTCTTTGAGAAAATTATTGGTGGACAACCCACCGATAGGTTTAATGCATCACCGTGACTGTGAGGTTTTCATTTTTCTAATAAATTCACGCCAGCCTTAATTTTAAGGCAGACATTCGTGAGTTACATGGAATTCACGTGGATTGCATGCCATGCACATCGATTCGCACGGGTTTCACGAGACACGCTAAAAGCACATTCCCTCTTTACCTCGCACAACACAAAGCGAGATCCACGTATTCAAGTGTTGTCCCGGAATACCTCTTCAACTTGAAGCATGGAATTAAATAAGGAAAATTAGTGTCTTTACAAATCCGTTAGATTATTTTTAAATTGAACTCTACTTCTTCTTTTTTATTTTATGAAATTTGACCATGAAAAATAAATGTTTTCAGTTCTCAAAATTAAGGTAAAAATTTCGTACAAACACATATATGCCATTATTTGCATGATTTAAATAATTTTAGATATCCCGTGTGAAAATCATCTCAACCAGTCTTATGTCTGTTCTTTGAAATTTTAAATCTTTTATTTGCGATATATCTTAAATGCTCCGCTCGTAGTGTATTATTCTTGAAATTTCACATCTCATTAAAAAAGATCAATTAATGAAAAATATTTTTTAGGATGGATACAAATTCATACTCGCAATTGAAAAGTGATTCGCGATTCTAAAATCACAATTTAGTGCTTGGAATCGCTTCCATATCACCCATTGCCGTTGATCGAAATGTCGTCGTAGACCATATATGCCATTCAAAGCTGGTGGAACGCCATCTCCTCTGGATGCTCGCCTTTGCCTGTTTGTCGAGAGAAATCTCAGCTGTTGGGAGACGAAACCATTCCATCAATCGCTGGAAACAGGGAAAGAACCTTATTCCATACTCAGATTCTGGTAAGATCACCACCGTCAAGAACGAATTTTTCAGGTAACCTTCCTTTAGGAGTTTCTTAGCCACTGCACATGCAAAATTCATAGCACAAATTCGGTGTTCCTTCAATCGAATGTGAGAGATGATCATGGTTAAATAGAGAACAAACGTTCATTGTTCGGTATATGGAATGAGAGACTTTATTGGAAGAGCAATCTGTTTAATCATTGGTTTGGTTGGCCATTCATTATAGGATTCATAACTTGTTACCACGAAAAACCCCTAATTAGCACATAAGTAACAAATTTATTCCAAATTCATTTTTTGACAACAAAAAACCTCAAAGTATGTCTGTGATAAATTTACCTTCCGTTATTTTTCATTAATTTGGATTAATACTATAAAAAAACTACATACTGATACACATATGACAAACGAAGGATAAAAGCCCAAACTGTTATATCCATATTCTACCACATGTCATCCAACTTAATAATTTGACAGTAAAATTTAATAGAAACTAACGGAGGGTAAATGTGTTACAAGTGTATCAATTTGGGAGGTTTTAGTGATAACAAAATTCGTTTGGAGTAAATTTATCATAAGTGTACCTGTTTGGAATTTTTCGTATATTAATCCTTCATATATGGATAAAGACCTAATGAATAGTTTCACTTATCATGAATTTCTTTATTCCCTTTTGGATGAGCAAAATATAGTGCTACCTCTCCAATTTAAGAGAGGATCAATAAATGTTTGATGGGGGTGGTAAAACTAATGTGATGGACATTAAGGTCAGGATGTTGAAACTAAATTGGCTAGAGCATGAACTTTGCAATAGAGTGTGCTGCGCGCAATGACTCATTGTAAGAGCTTAAGCAATCAAGCTGTTAGAACACAGCACAGAATATATGTCATGGCTCAACAAATTGGCTCCAAAATCACCGATTTTGTCTGGTCTAGTCGACGTACACCACAGCATCAAGAGGGCGCCAACATTTCGATTGAAAGAACACCGAATTTGTGCTATGAATTGTACAAGTGCAGTGGCTAAGAAAGTCCTGAAGGAAGGTGACCTGAAAAATTCCTTCTTGACTGTGGTGATCTTAGCAGAGTCTCTGAATATGGACTAAGGTTCTTTCCCTGTTTTCAGCGATTGATGGACTCTTCCAACAGCTGAGATTTCTCTCGACACATAGGCAAAGGCGAGCATCCAGGAGATGGTGTTCCACCAATTTTGAATGGCATATATGGTCGACGAAGACGTTTTGATCGATGGCAATGAGGCCTGTGGAAGTGATTCCAAGCATTAAATCGTGATTTTAAAATCGCAAATCACTTTTCAATTGCAAGTATCAATCTGTATCCATCCTAAAAAATGTTTTTTTGTTAATTAATATTTTTAAATGAAGATGCAAAGTTTCAAAAATAATGTGCTACGCGCAGAGCATTTATGATACATATCGCAGATAAAAGATCTAAAACTTCAAAGAGTAGACACAAGACTAACTGAAATGCTCCCTACACGAGATATCTAGAATTATTTAAAGCATGCAAATAATGGCATATATGTGTTTGCACCAAAATTTTACTCTAATTTTCAGAACTGAAAACATTTTTATTTCATTGTCAAATTTCATAAAAAAAAAAAAGTAGAATTCAGTTTTAAAATGTTAACAGTGAAGCTTGGACACCCCCAAACTATCCTCCAACGTACTTCCCATCTCTATAAATTCATCTCTTCTCTCACTCCTTTCAGCTAAAAAAAAAACAACGTAAGGCACTTCAGAACAGAAATTTGTGGAACCTGAGGAACTTGGGGAACCATGCCTCCTCCGGGCCCGAACGAGACAGCCTGGATCGTCCGAGTCAACGAGAGCGTCGACCTCGAGTGTCTGCCTTCCGAAGAGCAACGGAACTGGGCGAAGCGGTCCATCTACAAGGTCCGCCCCTGCATCGCCAACCTCAACCGCAAGGCCTACCAGCCGCAGGTTGTCTCCTTCGGCCCCTACCACCACGGCAAGGAACACCTCCGCCCCATGGAGAAACACAAGGACCGTGCGCTCTGCCGCTTCCTCAAGCGGTCTGGGAAGCACCTCGAGCCCTTCCTGGATTCCTTGAGCGAGGTGGTGCAGGTCCTCGAGGAAAGCTATGATGTACTGGACCCAAAGTGGAAGTTGGGCGGCAGCAAGGGCGTGGCTGGCCATTTCCTGGAGGTGATGATCACTGATGGCTGCTTCATGCTCGAGATCCTGAGGACCGCGACACAGGAGGGGACACAGGTGAAACAGGAGGTGACACAGGAGAAGGACGGCTACGCGTTCAACGACCCCATCTTCAGCGAGCATGGGAAGCTCCATGTAATGCCTTACATAAAGCGGGACATGCTGATGTTGGAGAATCAGCTGCCAATGCTAGTGTTGGAACGTCTGGTTGTCGTCGAGAGCGAGGGCAAGAAGGTTAGTTTCTTAGATTAAGAAAGGTTATTGCATGTTCACAAACCGCCATACCATGTTAACCTAACAGTACATTTTGGTGATTTTAGATGGACTTCAAGTGGATCCATTTGAGACCAACCACCGATTTCATTGATACATCTATCCATCGGAAACTTCTTTTTACACCTCTTATGCAAGTAGTATCCATACGGTAGCAATCTCGTATTCAGTAAACTGATTTTCTACTCCAACAACGCAGGGTCATGCATTCATCAATAGTCTTATCCTCAACTTCTGCTCCGTCACGCTCAGCGAGGACATTGGCAAATGCCTACACGTCCTGGACGTCTATAGAAAGAGCCTCCTGCTCCCCGAAAAGAAGCCCAAGGAGGACAACTCCAATAAGGACTCGAGCAAGGAGATAATCCGGTCGGCCACCGAGCTTCACGAGCACGGGATCCGGTTCAAGAAGAGCTGTTCCAGCAGCCACACGGACATCTCCTTTGCCAAAGGAGTCCTTAAGCTCCCGGAGATCACAGTAAATGATATCACCGAGTCTGTATACCTCAACCTTATTGTGTTCGAGCATTCCCATGTCGGGGCTGGGAACGAGGTCACGTCCTACATCTTCCTCATGGACAAGATCATCAACGATGAGAAAGACGTCGCACTGCTCCATGTCCAGGGCATCATCCAGAATGCCATCGGGAGCGACAAGGCGGTCGCCGAGATGTTCAATTCGCTGTGCAAGGAATTGACGCTTCGACCCGAGAGCAGCCTCGACGCTGTGCACGTGGAGGTCAGCGAGTACTGCAAGAAGACCTGGTACACGTGGATGGCTACTCTCTACCACACCTACTTCAAGAGTCCTTGGTCTATAATATCTTTCATCGCCGCCATCCTCCTCTTCGCACTCGCTATAATTGAGACCACATATACAATAATCTACCATTGAACCCTCCCTTTGCCTCTCTCTACAATAATTCCTTTTTACTATCTTTGGTTTTTCTTCTGATGGTTGATGCCCGATTATTACCTCTTGATTTGTTGTTGATTGTTGTTATGAACAATTTTCTTCCTGTTTTGTTCATTGTCTCACTTTAAATGTTTTGAATAATACACGTTTGGCTGTTTGTTTATCATTATTAAATGATGTTTCTCTTGCTTTAGTCTTCTTGTTTGTCCAATTTGGCTCGGTACTACGAAGGGTGATCTACTTTTAGGCAAATAAAATCTTCCATCGCCCCATTTTCTTCTTGATTAAACATGGCGTTCAAACTCATCTCCATTCTCCTACCAAAAAAAAAAGTCATCTCTATTTCCCATTGGCTTTAAAATTCAAAGTCATCTATATATTTTCCAGTCAATGTCTTTTTCAATCAATCATTAACACAGGGAACATACTTTTATGCCCGAGAGAGATATTTTGAAACTTCCGATATCCTTCCTTAAATAAAGAGAACAGAAGATATTCACTGTTGTTGACCTCCTATATCGAAATAAGCTCCCCCTGAGGTTTGGACCTTTTGGGATGAAGGCGAGCAGTTGATGGTCCTGGAAGTACCACTAATGCTTTCCCTTCGCGTTGCATGCCTTTCTCAACTCCTTCCGTTAGTCCTTTCTTCAAGATTTCCCTTGCATTGGGTGTCATCCGCATCATTTTCCTTACCAATCTTGAGGTTGATTATTTTCTTGGCCTTGAGATCTTCAGTGATGCTAATACCTTTTGTGCACAAGATGAGAGTCATAAAAGCTCCGTAGGGTAGTTTTCCTGTCTTCTTCTTGACGGTTCGGTACGTGCGAAGGATTATCAGATGAGGCAGAGAGAAACTTACACCGTTCATGATGGCCCAAGCAATCTTGCCTCATATGACTCCACATCATTCCTTTATGCGATTGTAGCCAATCTCGCTGGGCCGAAATCCACAACCACCTCCATAGCATAGCTTATGCGTATGCCATTGAGGGTGTGACGTCTATTTTCTCTTTTCTTTTCGCATTTGTGTTTCTCATTCATAATCATTAAGAGGCACACTTGATACATATTATATTGTGAGCTTTGACCCTTTTTAAAAGTATCTAAGAACGACGATCATATTAAAATACAAGTCGACAATTCGAAGCTTTTTCCTGCTCCAAAAATTTGCCAAGTAATTTAGTTTCAGAAAATTACATTATGGCACCTGGGGCTTTTTAATAGGCAATTTGCATTCATGGAATTTTAATTCTTACAATATCAATTTAGGCAATCTAATATTTACTATAATGTAGGGTAAGATGGTGATAGCTAGTTATGACCTCTTTCATATGTACACACGCTATAGCAAGCAAATATGGCCATCAATATTGTTGCCATTAGCATGACGTTGACCAATCTCAAATATGACTTTTGGCTTAGATCAACTTAGGTGAGTTTCTCTTTTTTAAATCGTGTCACTCCAAAATGAGGTGAACCACCATTCTTTGAGATAAGCAAGCAACTATGGTCACCAATATTGGTGCCACCAGCATGATCTCGACCAATCTTAAATTTGACCTCGACTTAGGTGAGTTTCTTTTTTTTGAGTTGTACCCCTAGAGAGATGGGTGATCCACCATTGTTTGAGACGGTAGAAACGATCTCTCTATCTCTCTCCGTGTCTCTCTCTCTCTCTCTCTTTGAGATACGCACACCAAGTAATTTTTATATCATTGAATGTTAAATGCTTTTACAATGTCAAATAAATATTTTGGTATTAAATTTGCATGAACAAGCATACTACAATGAAAAGGTTTCTTTTTTTTTTTTAAAGCTCATTAGATGTTGCTTACTATAGTACTTGATTGCAATAAAAATTTTGAAGAGCGGAATAAAAAAATAATATTAGTGAAAGACTCTAAGATGTCTTAAACTAACAAGGTTTTAGAAAGTAGTGGGAGTCGAGTTTGGTATAGCCCTTGAATGCTGATTTTGGTATTGCCTAAGAGAAAAGAAAAAAGAGAGGAACAGTATCAGAATGGACCATCTGATGGACCAGAAAGTTTTTGGAGGGTTTGACTTGTACTTTTAGTGGAGTGACCTAACCCAAATTTTAAATTCAATGAAGCTGGCTTGGGTTATGAAGCTAATCAGGAGATAGGTTTGGACAAGTTTGCCCAGTTCTTTTGAAATGGCATGAATCCTCTATCCTCCCTCAATGTCGCATAAATCTCAACGATTGATCTATATAGATTAGGCTTGTAGCAATGGACGAGATTTGCTGAGAAATCAAGACAAACACCGTAGGAATAAAACATTTTTGCCTCTTTCGAAATCTTTGAACTCGTTTAAAATTATGAAAATTCCCCACATAAATTTTTTTATGTTAGAATAATATAAAATTGATTATTGAAGACTTACTTCGTTTGCACATGTCTTGCTGCATGAAGACAAATGGAAAGAGCAAAACAAACAACTTATGCGAAGAGGATTCCAAAGTCAAAAGTGAGCTTCCTTTGTTCTTTCCTTATAAATGCTACTGCAGAGGGCTTTGGAAAAGAAAGGAAAGGAGAGAAGGTTCTACGTCCAATTTTTCTCTCTTTCATTAATGCATGCCTTGTTGAAGGGTGTTATTTGTGCTGCAGAAGACTTGTCTTGCAGACATTGCCTTTTGCTTTATGCTCTTTTTCTTCCTGTTGTAGACATTCTTGTATTGTTGTAGACTTTTGGTTGTTCCTCATTTAATGTTTGTCTTCTATGTACGTGTTCAATCTCTTTAAAAGATTGAGAAGTTCAGACTTGTAATCGCACCTCTAAATCCACTAGAAAGCATTTTCATTTCTATTGTTCTCCTTTAGTATTAATTCGTGCCTTGTTCCAAAATTTTCCAAACGTTGCCATTTTTCTTTAGTTTTTTTGGTTCCAACAAATTGAACATACTTTTCAAGTATCGACGGGCCTAGAAGCTTTCGGACATGTGTTGCTCTTAGGAGAATTTTTTTTGTCTAAAATCGGGTCCAAAAGCAAAAGTAGTGAATAGCTCTAAACAAACAGACCGATGCACTTTCTCATTGAGCAAGAAAGGAATGCCCTGCAGTTAGTCTACTTGGGATTAAAATTGAATGTGTTTGTACTTGATGATATATACTCACATATATTCATATAAGCTATACTTCCTTATGGAATTGGTGGCTTTCAGATTAAATCCAAGTATTTCTCAATTGGAGCTCATATACTGTTATAAAGAATCCAAATTCTTGTCGACTTGGAGCTCATAAATACTATTATGCTGATGTGATTTGAAATCGAAATAATAATAATAATAATAATAATAATAATAATCCACACCAATAATTAGTATAATGTAGAAACCTGCCTTTCCCGATATAGTTTGACTTTAATTTGTGTTTTAATATATCTTTTTAGTCGAATTAATTTTTCTCCATATGAAACAAGTAAAAATTTGTGAATTTCACATAAGATGGTCACAGCTTGCCTTGTGTGCTATCTAAAGTTAATTTATTATAAGGAGTGTCCAATTAAAAATAGGAAGTCCATACCTAAATTGACATTTCATATGATCTATGCACACAAGCCTTTTATTTTGGGCAGACACTCATGAGGTACGTCGAATTCACGTAGATTGCTGTGCCACGCACTTCTATTTGTACGGCTTTCATGGGACATGCTAAAACACGTTCTCTCTTTACCTCGGATGCAAAAAGCGAGTCACGCATCACATGATTTGTCCCGTAATACCTCTTCAACTTGAAGCATTGGGCTTGGACCACCCCAAGCTTTATCCTCCAACACACTTCCCATCTCTCTCTCCTTCTCCCTCTTCCCTCCCTCCCCTCCCAAAAGTAAATAAATTCCCCTCTTCTCTCACTCCTTTCAGCTTAAGAAAGAAACAAGAACATGAAAGACACAGGAACAGAAACTTGTGGAACCATGTATCCTCCAGGCCCGAACGAGACAGACTGGATCGTCCAAGTCAACGAAAGCCTCAATTTCGAGTTCCTACCTTCCGACGGGCCACAGTTCTGGGAGAAGCGGTCCATCTACAAGGTCCGCTCCTGCATCGCTGACCTCAACAGCAAGGCCTACCTGCCGCAGGTTGTCTCGTTCGGCCCCTACCACCACGGCAAGGACCACCTCCTCCCCATGGAGGAACACAAGCACCGCACGCTCCACCGCTTCCTCAAGCGGTCCAGAAAGTGCCTCGAGCCTTTCCTTGATTCCCTGAGGGAGGTGGCGCAGGCCCTTGAGGAAAGCTACGATGCACTGGACCCAATGCGGAAGGTGGGCAGCAGTGAGGACGCAGCGAGCCAGTTCCTGAAGCTGATGATCACTGATGGCTGCTTCCTGCTTGAGATCCTGAGGACCACGATAGAAGAGAAGCTTGACTATGCGGTCAACGACCCCATCTTCAGCAGCCATGGGAAGCTCCACATCATGCCTTACATTAAGCGGGACATGCTGATGCTAGAGAATCAGTTGCCAATGCTCGTTCTAGATCGGCTGGTCGCTGTCGAGAGCGATGGAAAGAAGGTTAGTTTCTTAGACTCCAACTTAATAGGGGTTATTGTATGCTTGCAAACAGCGGTACTATGTTAACGTCACAGGACATCTTAGTGATTTCAGATAGACACCACGTGGGATCCATGAGACCAATTTGAGACCAATCGACAATTTCATTATTAAATCTATCTATTAGAAACTTCTTTTTACGCCTTTTATGGAAGTAGAATCCATATGGCGACAATCTCGTATTCAGTGCACTGACTTTATACTCCAACAACACAGGGCTATGAATTCATCAACGATCTCATCATCAAGTTCTTCTACTCCTCCAGCACACTCAGCAAGGACATTGGCAAATGCCTACACGTCCTGGACGTCTATAGGAAGAGCCTGCTGCTCCCTCAGAAGAACAAGCCACCCAAGGAGGGGAGCAAGGACGGCAAGGAGATGATCTGGTCGGCCACCAAGCTCCACGAGCATGGGATCGAGTTCAGCAAGAGCGGCACCAGCAGCCTCAAGGACATCTCCTTTGCCAGCGGGGTCCTGAGGCTACCCATGATCACGGTGGACGACACCACCAAGTCTGTATACCTCAACCTTATCGCGTACGAGCACTTCCATGTCGGGGCTGGGAATGAGGTCACGTCCTACATCTTCCTCATGGACAAAATCATCGACAAAGAGAGGGACGTCGCACTGCTCGAGGCACAGGGCATCATCCAGAATGCCATCGGGAGCGACAAGGCAGTCGCCGAGCTGTTCAATTCGCTGTGCAAAGAGGTGACGCTTGAACCCGAAAGTGACCTCTACACGGTGCACGCGGCTGTCAGAAAGTACTGCAAGAATTCCTGGTACACGTGGATAGCTGCTCTATGCCACACCTACTTCGGGAGTCCTTGGTCTGTATTGTCTCTCGTAGCCGCCATCCTCCTCTTCGCCATCGCTATAATTCAGACCGCATATACCATGATCTACCATTGAACCCTCCCTTTGCCTCTCTCTACAATAATTTATTTTTCTATCTTTTGGTTTTTCTCCTGATGGTTGATGTTCGATAATTACCTCTTGATTGGTTGTTGATTTTTGTTATGAACCATGTTCTTCCTGTTTTCAGTCTTGTTCATTGTCTCACTTTAAATGTTTTGAATAAAGGACATTTGGCTGTTTATTTATCATTATCAAATGAAATTTCTCTTGCTTCAGTCTTCATGTTTGTCCAGTTTAGCTAGGTATTATGAAGGGATGATCTAGTTTTAGGCAAATGAAATCTTCCGTCGCACCATTTTCTACCTCATTAAATTTGTTTACAAATTGCAGCGAAATTAAGTGAAAAGCAAGTATGGCCTTCAAAGTCGTCTCTATTCGCCATCGGCTTCGAAATTCAAAGAGATCCATATATTTTCCGGTCCTCAAGCAATCAATCATTAATATAGAGGACAAACATACTTTTATGTTGGCAAAAGAGCAGCCAAAGTGCCAAAACTTAGTACGCCGGGATACTTAAGTGCCAAATGCTAAGATATGTACACTTAAATGCCATTTTTAAAAAAAATTGGATTACTTAAGTGTTAATTTCAGTGAATGCCGCTAGAAATCTGACATAACTTATTTTAATAATATAACTCGCCTACGTGACTTGTTGGAAAGCTCAGCCAAAGTAACATCGTTTTGGCGCTGACGTGACATTTAATATAAATATTAATTAAATAATATATAAAATTTAAAAATATATTAAAAAAGGAAGGGTGTGAGAGTCGGTAAGGGCACCCTTTTTTTTAAAAAATTAAATTATTATTTAATAAAATCAATTTTTTGGGATTTTTTGGTTGATATGGCATTTTTTTGCCACATGGACAATTTTTTTTTTTTGTAAATTGCCATGTCAGAAAATAAAGTCACCAAAAAATGCCACGTGTGTATTTTGGTCAGATTTTCTCGCTATTCGCACTCAACCGATCCATTTTGATTTAATTTTGGCATTTAAATATATATTTCGTAACTTTTGGCACTTAAGTGTTCCATCGTACCAAGTTTTGACACTTTAAGGGCCCGCATCTCCTTTTATGCCTATGAGAGATTTTGAAACTTCCAACATCCTTCCTGAAATTAAGAGAGCAAAAGATATTCCCTGTCGTAGAACTCCTTCAAAAGGCTAATAGTGAACAGCTAATTGTTTACCCGCAAATTATAGAAAACTGTAATTATTTAACCATAATAAACAAAACTCATATTTTCCTTATGAACTGCTATTATAAAAAAAGGCAAGCGACTAAATAAAACTGATAGAAAAAATAAATAAATTGGACACTAAATTTATATGATTTGGTCGTTATAATCTATCTCCATGGAGAAAGCAACACATAATTTCACTATAAAACAAGTAATGCAATAGAGATTATAATCACACTCGAGCTCTGGAATACTTTAAGTATCTTTCAATCCCTAATTATACCCGATAACTCAATCAATGTTTAGCTCCTCTCAATTCTTAATAAAATAATCTCTCAATCTTACAAAAAGAATAAATAGATTCTTAGCATAATAATTTAACTAGTTAAATCACTCGAGCGTAATTATAATGAAAATTTCCGTCTGCCAAGAGCTCCTACCTTTTGCTTCAGAAAAGCTTTTAAGTCTTTCACATCCTCTTTGCCTCTTTATATAATGCTGAAGAAGGCCCTCTTCATGATTGTAATAATGGAACTCCTCATTCTTTATTTTTCTTCGGGCATGGGTCTCCGTTATGATGCAGCTTGCAGCTAGCTAGTGAGAGTTCCGTCAAATTCCGCTGAAGGGAGTCACGTGTGTCTAGCAAAAGGAGTCCATGCCTTCTTCTTTTTCAAATCCTTTTCACTTGTTTAATTTCCACAACCAACTTCTCACGCCTCTACAAAACAAACTCCATTATCAATAAACAAATAGAAAATATGAGCCCATATTATAAGTTGACCGACCATGTGTGCATGTATGGCCATAATTCTCCTTTTACTTCACTCTTGCATTCACCATTAACAGTAATGGGAACAACTCAGAAGTACCTCGCTGTCGACTTTAGAATTACATGGTCGACCATCCAAACGTCCTCATATGCCGAGTTTCATTCTACTCGAAATCAAGACATATTTTCAACAACTGCAACGAATGACAATTTAAAAGATAAGGTTGGTTGCTTCAATAAATATTCAAGAATTGCTAGTTATTAAATCAAATTCATTTCCAAATAAGTTGAAGTTGCTGATTAGGCAGAGACTTATTAATGTAGTGAATGAGGTGTCAATTGTCGATTAGTTACCTACTTTTCGCTTTAATGTCGATGTTTGTTCGGCTCTCAAGACTAGTTATCTTTGTGTCTAGTTTAATATTAGGAATTTATCTCCTTGGAATGTTAGATATATTTTTGAGTCATTTAAGAGTCGGAGTCATTCAAAAGCCAGGTAAATACAAGTCTTGTGATCATTTCAGATAAGGTGAAAGGTGAAATAAAAGACAAAAAAAGAAGAAGCCTATTTGTCTCATTCTCTTCATTGAATCGTGTGAATTGTGAGCATTTTAACCTTCAAATTATCCCATCAGGAACTAGGAGTGTCCTTCCAAAGTAGCAATGTCGATGTCAGGCTTCCAATCGTCTTCCAATTCCCATTAAGCACAGCTGCCGCTAGAATAATTATCAATTTTGCGCCATCGTCGGACGAATGATGATTCTATGTTTCGTTGTTGAAATGGGGAAATGGAAGGAGAAAGCAAACATACAATGTAATTCTCATGAGTCAGGACGCCTCCAGTAGAAGACCTGGAGAAAAGCTAGCAAGACATTCGTAGCGACAAATACACAGATAGTCAACACCTTCTTCACTATCCACTCCAGAACCAGCAGTACGCCTAAAACCCCCGAAATCAACCTGTTGAGGGAAAGCCCATTAGGAAAACCAGAATGTGGAACAATAAAATAAGACTTGACAGGGACAAGATTCTCATCATAGCGAGAAAAAAGTACATGACGATCAATACGTGATCGAGGGAATCGACAATGCATTATGATCAGGTATATTAAGGTGAAGAGAATGCTAGCTATACCGGCAGTAACAGTCATGTAATTGCATGTGTGGAGAGCCTTATTCATATGCATGCCTGTTGTGACAAAGCAAATCACCAAAAAGATTAATAATTCATATGACTGTCCTTAGAACTGATAGGTGATCGTGATAAACAATCAAGATTGAAAGTACATCACCGAAAAGATTTAACGCCAGGCCTTGAGCCACAAGAAAGAAGATGAAATCATCCAGTGGAAAGTTCTATCCCCATGATCCTGAAAGCCAAATGCCAAAAGAAGAAAATAATTAAACTTGTCATCTCCATTTCGCCACGATAGACAGTTCTCTCGCCTTAAAATTGACAATCACATGTCTAAAGTGAAAGCCAACCAAGCACGTAACCACGGCTGCACTGAACTGCATACATAAAGCATACACATTTTTGGAATGCAAAAACCAGTAACAAATTAACAGTTGTCCTTCTCCACATAGAAGGCCACCGCCTTGTATTTCATTCATAGGAATTGTGTAATAACATCACTAACATAACCACATAAACAAGAAAAATAATGAATAAACTGCGTAGCTTTGGCCTTTTTACAGTGAACTACTTTTGACGTAGCCCTTAACACGGCGAGCAATTCTTAAAAAGAGATGAAAGAATGAAGATCAGAATCTCAAGAAAATCACCTTTAAAGGCTGTCAGGATCAAAGGGCGTTTGGCACCATGATGGAGCATTAGCAGGCAAAGGACCAGAAATCTGGACAGTTAGTGAAAGAGAATGAATTATCAGAACAGAACTACAGAGAGCCAAGAAAGGAAAACCATAGGCACATAAGACAGATTGAATCGAAATGTCCACCAAAATTCTTTCTCGTAAAAGGGAGGGGGATTTGTTGGAGGTTATAGGTTTGAGAGAGAAGAAAGTGTTTGATGTTACTTGAAGTATTACACCAAGAGACGTCAAGTTTGGAACGCTCAACAGTGTTACCTCCAGCGTAGGGAAACCCTAGAGTTTATATATGCAAGTTATTGGACTCCAGCCCATATGGGCCCAAATAACCATGCTTTTACCTATTGGGCTTGTATGTGAACATATTATTTGGATTATATTAACAATATATCCAACAATCTCCTCCTATGTTCACCATACAACACAATCCAATACGGTAGTCAATGTAATGTTCAAACAAACAGGAATCATCCACATTCAATCCAAGACAATCAACTCGGATCAGTCAAACAGTTTTTTTTTTTTTTTTAGCAGTAAAGTTTTAAACTCAATCATCATTTGCAATCCAAATAAGTGAATCATCATTATCATGAATATGTTCTGAGATCAACAAATCAAAATAAGTATTAGGAGTTTTAGATTCAGTCTAAACTCATCCAAATCCTAACTCCCAAAATAAATCTCAGACTCGGTTCACAACCAACATATGCATAAAAGTTAAGTATAAGTAGGCCAGTCAAAATAGTCCAAGGCCTTACAAATATAATAAACAATCATAATAATGTTCACAAAAAAAAAGATAGCAAAATGCAAGTCTCAAATAAATGGACTCCATCAAAATAAGCAATAGCAGATAAACAATCAAGTCTCCACATGCTCTAAATAACATCTTCAGTCATCAAGTAGATCATCCTGGTCAAGATTCTACTCATGAAGCTCTCCTCCATCTCTGCCATCCCCTGTATAATATCAAATATGAATTTCATATTATTATGAATTCAATCATTTGAATAAAAACTTAGCACCATTCCATCAGGCAGAGAAGAACATATATTGATGTCATAAAGCATCATAATATCATGTTCATAAGCATCAAGTCAGTTTCATAAATTATGAACAAGACCTAAACAATATGATTTACAAAGAGCCATCAACTTAAGTTTATTTGTAGGAGAATAACTATTGTCTAGTTTCAAAAGAACAAGACCAATAGTCAAGTCACTTACAATAACTTAGTTGTGTAATATCAAGTTTCAATTAAAAACAAGACCAATAGGCTTCTTATGTAAACAACTGTTTTTATGTTTCAATTTGGAATGTCACAGTTACTGATTCCTTAAAGTCAAATAATCTAGCATCAAGTTTGGAATGAGATCATTTAACTAAAAGGATAATCCAACTTAGTTGAATTGTATCATCAAGTTTGGAATGACACAATCTTCCCTAATAGAACCTTTGAATTAGGTTAAAGTCATCTTCATCAAGTTTGGAATGAGACAACTCACCCTTTTCAAATTAATCAGCAACTGTGAACATCGATGAAACATATAAACTGTGCTTATCATTGTGGCCAAAAAAGGAAGATTCGATAATTCAAAACACACAACTAGAAGGTAAGTAAATGGTAATTAAGACTTGTCTATGTAGTCTTTAACCCCATTTCCCCCACTGTTTTGAATAATCGATCTTTAGGCATACCTTTAGTGAGAGTATCGGCTATGTTATCCTTCGATCTCACATCGATCAAGGTGATAACCCCTTGTTCTCTCAGATAATTCAACAACGCATGTCTCAGTCTCACATGTCTTCGTTTTGAATTAAAGAGAGCATTATTAACGACTTGGACAGCTGCTTGATTATCACAGAATAGGCTTAAAGAATTAATCTTTAGCCGAGTCAAAAGAATATCCATAATCAGATTCTTTATCCACTTAGCCTCTTCGCCGGCTGAGGCTAATGCAAAAATTTCTGATTCCATAGACGACAATGCAATACAAGTCTGTCGTTTGGATTTCCAAGTAATAGCAGCTCCACCCAAAGTGAATATATATCCACTGGTGGACTTACTATTTCCAATATCTGAACACCATGAGGCATCAGAATATCCATCCACAGTTGGAGGATAACCAGAATAATAGAGAGCATAATCTTTAGTACCTTTAAGGTATCTCATTAGCCTATTTAGGGCATCCCAATGCTCTTTACTAGGATTACTAATGAAACGACTTAGCATGCCAACTGTAAAGGCTATGTCGGGTCTAGTGCAACTCATAGCATACATGAGACTACCAATCAGTTTCGAGTACTTTAACTGATCCACACTGGTTCCTTCATTAGGACTCAGTCTTTTATTATAATCATATGGTGTCTCACTTGGTTTACACTTATCATATCCCCAAGTAGAAAGTAGCTGCTCAATGTAATGAGTCTGGCTAAGAGAGATGACTTGCCGTTTAAAGCTTACTTTCATGCCAAGAATGGTATTAGCAATACCAAGATCTTTCATGTCAAATTCTCTTGCTAAAGTAGCTTTCACGTCACTCACTACAAAATGATCGGAACCAAGAATTAACATGTCATCAACATACAAGCAAATGATGACTATCTTATTTAACATAAAACGATGGTAAAGGCATTTATCTGAATAACTAGACTGAAAGCCATAACTCTTTACCACTTTGTCAAATTTAAGATGCCACATCTTAGGTGCTTGCTTAAGACCATACAAGGATTTGTTTAATTTGCAAACTTTGTCCTCAAGACCTTTCATAACATATCCCTCTGGTTGTTCCATGTAAATTTCTTCATTCAACTCCCCATTTAAGAAAGCTGTTTTTACATCCATTTGATGCACTACAAAGTGTTCAATAGATGCCAAAGCAAGAAGAATTCTTATAGTTGATAGATGACACACAGGTGAATAGACATCAAAATAATCTATTCCACTCTGCTGTTTATAGCCTTTAGCTACTAAACGTGCTTTGTATCTGGCTATTGATCCATCACTATTCAGTTTCTTTTTCAATACCCATCTACAGCCTATAGTCTTAGCCCCTTTTGGCAAATTTACTAGCTGCCAAGTGTGGTTCTGCAACAGAGAGCTCATTTCATCATCTATGGCTTCTGCCCACAATAAAGATTCCCTAGATCTCATTGCTTCCTGATAGGAGAATGGATCATCCTCAAGATGGTAAGTAACAAAGTCCTCACCAAAACTTTTGGGAACTTTCTCTCTTGTAGATACTCTAACTAGAAATTGTTCAACAGCCAGCTGTGTGGAATTAGTGTCAGAAGGGCCTGCTTCAGATTCTACAGGAGATTCTGAAATCATATCTGTAGATCCAGAAACATTCAAGCCTTGATCTCTGAGAAACTTGTTTTCAAAGAACACTGCATCTCTAGATTCTATCACTGAGTTAGTAGATAGATCTAAAAAACTATTTGCAGCACTATCTTCTGCACTACCTAGATATACACAAGTAATAGTTCTAGGTCCCACCTTAGGTCTCTTAGGATCTTGTATGCTTACATAAGCAATACAACCCCAAGTCTTAAGAATATCATATCTACAAGGACGCTTATGCCATATCTCATAAGGTGTCTTAGACAACTTAGAGTACGGCAACCTGTTCAAGATGTGATTAGCAGTTAGAACTGCTTCTCCCCAGTAGGAGGAAGGCATGCCAGCTGTAAGTAACATAGAATTTAACATTTCAGTTAACGTTCTATTCTTACGTTCGGCAACACCATTTGATTGGGGTGAATAAGGAGCAGTGGTTTCAAGAATTATACCTTCTGAAGCACAAAATTCCTTGAACCTTGTCATTGTATATTCTCCTCCTCTATCACTCCTAAATCTCTTAATTTTAAAATTGAGTTGATTTTCTGCTCTAGACTTGAAAATCTTAAATTTTTTAAAAGCCTCATCTTTCGATTTCAACAAATAGACATGACAATATCTAGAAAAATCGTCTATGAATGTTATTAAATACTTCCGACCACCTCTAGTAATGTAATTTCTAAAGTCACAAATGTCAGAATGTATTAGCTCAAGAAGTTGTGTGCTTTTAGAAACCAATTTAAAGGGTTTTCTAGTGACCTTAGCTTGTGCACACACTTCACATTTGTCAAATCGAATAGAAGTGTCTAATGGAATGTTGTGAGTTCTAGCCAGATGTTGCATTTTCCTGTAATTCACATGTCCAAGTCTATTGTGTAGCAACTTTGGATCAATCAAAGTAGAATTCACATGGTTCATGCTATCAGTATTTAAACTCAACCTATACATACCATCAACCATGAATGCACAACCGAAATAACATGAGTTAACTGATAAAGTTATTCTACCATTCATAGTTGAAAAAGACATACCAGCTTTATTAAGTAAACTCATAGATATCAAATTTTTTTTAAGTAAAGGTACTACTCTAACATGTTTCAGAGTTAGTAATTTACCTGAAGAAAGCATCAAGTTTGCAGTTCCAGCATGAGTCACATCTGCCTCACCACCATTGCAATTTTCCACAGTGTCTTTCACTTCTGTGATCTCAGTGAGTAAGTTCTTGTCATTTGTAACATGACAAGTAGCGCCACTGTCCAACCACCACTCAGAAGAGACACAGGCCTTTCCATTCTTCATCATTCCAACGAAGGCCCGAGGCTCAGATTCATTAATTAGCATATTAGCCTTATTTTGTGGTGTGTCATCCTTTGGCTTCTTTGGTAACTTACACTCTGCTGCCCAGTGATCCCACTTTCCACAGTTATGGCACTTACCCTTCTTCTTTTTTTTGGAGATAGTCTTTTTGGCCTCTAACTGTAAAGAGGATTCACCTTTTGGTGACTTGAAGGATTCACCTTTTGGTAACTTGAACCTTTTCTGAAGTTTATTGGAGTGTGAAACTAAGTTGGCAGCTGACTGTTGTTGTCCAACTTGTTCCAAACTCTTTCTAGTAATGTTTTGATCCTCAATGTGAATATACCTCTTTAATTCGTCCAGTCTCATCTGTACCTTCAGTCTGTGCATCTCAGTCTTGAAAGAACTCCATTCAGTTGGTAGTTTGCTCAATACAAGACCGACAAAGAGATTATCGGACATATCAGAGTTATCATCTTTCAGCTTGTTCCTCATGTTCTCAAATTCAACTAACTGAGAGGTAATGCTAGAATTCATTGTGAATTTAAAGTCAAAGAATTTCTCCGCTAATAGAGTTTTAGAGAGCCCCTCTTGTTTTTGGAACTGAGCATTCAAGTGATCCCATATCTCTTTCGCCGTCTTATATTCACTATAGGTCATAGCCAGATTAGGATTTAGAGAGTTCAACAAGTAATCTCTACAAAAATCTTCATCTTTGTTCCATTGATATTCATCCACATCTTCAATGGTAGATGCAAAGTCACTTAACACAGTATAGAATATCTCACGTTCTTTCATGCCAAATTGAACATGTAATTTACATCCATGAAATTCAGTAACATCAAAAGATTGAAACTTTAAAATATCATAGGAACTACGCTTTGCCATTATAATCAGAGCAAAGTGTTAAAAAGAGTGCACCTTGAAGTCTTCGGAACCACAAAGTCGAATAACTCTCTTAACCTTGATCAAACCGCTTGCCAAAACAAACCCCAAAAACAGATCTGGAGCGCCCAAAAACCTTAAGATGGACTGCCCCTTTCGCCGAAATTCGCAGGAAATTCGCTGGAAATTCGCTGGAAATTCGCTGGAAATTCCAATCGAAACTTTCGGGTGCCGTAACTTCTCCGTTTGACCTCCGATCGACGTGAGTGACCACTCAAAACGTTCGTATCGACGAGTAGAACAAAGCCCAAGTGGTTTCACCCTCTAAAATTGGCTATAATTTTTGGGTTTTTGAATCAAAGACTTCGATCACTCGAAACTTCAAACTCAGATCCTGCCCAATAACACCGTCGAAATCGAAAGTAAATTATACCTTTGAATTCGTCTTGATGAAATCTTCAAGAAAACACCTTACTTGCTCAAATCTGACGCACAAACCTAATACTTCAAGAATGTTGGAGGTTATAGGTTTAAGAGAGAAGAAAGTGTTTGATGTTACTTGAAGTATTACACCAAGAGACGTCAAGTTTGGAACGCTCAACAGTGTTACCTTCAGCGTAGGGAAACCCTAGAGTTTATATATGCAAGTTATTGGGTTCCAGCCCATATGGACCCGAATAACCATGCTTTTACCTATTGGACTTGTATGTGAACATATTATTTGGATTATATTAACAATATATCCAACAGGATTCGGTTGGAATCCGATACTCCCCGTTAGGCACGTATAAGCCATATAATAATGAAATATATACAGTGTTAAGCACCTGTACCACAGCCCTGGAAGAAGGACATAGCATCAGCTAAGGAAGTAAACATGCTACAACAATGATGCAGTCTGAGAGAATATTGTCACAAATGCGGTCGACCAAGGGGAACGACTTTTGAAGTGATGACTCTGGACAATTAATGAGCAAAACGCTTTTCATTACTCACGAAAAAATAAGGTCTTTTTTTTTATAGAGAATGTTGATATCCAGTTTTATAGACACGGCAATGTGGTGGAATTTCGTTCGATTAGTCGATAAAACTCCTGAGCGAAGTTCTTCCCATCAGGCATCAGTGAGGACACACGAGTCCCATTCAAGTAGAAGTGGTTTTTAATGAGGACAGTGCGTGGCTGCTCAAGGAAGTTTCTGATAAATTAACAAACAGTAACCAAGACATATTATGACCCATCGACCGACTTCTAATCAAATGTGAGATCTGTAATCAATTTTTGCATCACCCTGCCCGGAAAGTAATTTTTTTTCAAATTTTGTGATCTCGACTTTGAGGCCTGACGCCGTCGTCTCAGTCGCCACGGGTAAGCCACGGCGAAGGAGGAGGAAACCGGGTCAGCCGCGGGTTGGCCTGACCCAGTTTGCTTCATTCTTGGGCTAGGATTTTGTTTTTCCCTCTAGTGGGCCATGGTCGATAGTGGGCTGGGTTTTCATTTTAAAATGGACCCAACTTTGTTTTGTTTTTTGGGTTTGGAGTGTCTTATTAGAGGATGTTGGGTTGGGGCTCATGGACGAACCGGGTCGGTTCCAACCCGGAAATCTGACCCGGTTCCTTATAATAATATTTTTTTAGTTTTTTTTTTAAATAAAGAATAGTTTTTATTTTTTAAAAAAATAAAAAATAAAAAATTTTAAGAAAAATCAGAAAGTTCAAAAGAACAGTTTATATTTTCTGAAAATCAAAAAATATGTTTTATTTTCCAAAAAATCAGAAAATCCGAAGATATGTGTTATCTTCCAAAAAATCAGAAGAATCCAGACACAATTTATAATTCCCAAAAAGAACAAAAAATCCAAAAATATTTCATGTTTTGCAAAAAGCCAAGAAAAATCCCAAAATGTTTTTATTTCAAAAAGAATGGGAAAAAGACAAAAAATGTTTCAACAATGCATGAAAAATCCTTGAAAAATCCAAAATTTTCAAACCCGAGGGTTTAAACAAGATTTGGTACCGGAATGGCATTAGTGATTAACTAGTGTAATCAAGTCTCCGATCCTAGTTTATCTGGTTACGCAGGAGTAAAATATTTCTCCCAATATTTTACTTGGGTTTTTAATCGACCTACCCCAAATTGATTAGTGGCGACTCCTTTTTAAATGAAATTGAATTGCAGGTTAAAAACTCGACCCTTAAGTCGTGAATTGGTGGGCTTGGGAGAGCCCGGGCTAAAGCCCTGATGACAAGCATTTTAGTCGAGCTATTAGCCTCCAAGACCAAAAAGGAGGTCGGGACAAAGAGGTTGGTTTGGACAAGTTTGCCCAGCTCTTTAAAAATGACATGAATCCTCTATACTCCCCTCAATGTCATACATAAATTTCAATAGTTAATGTACACAGATTAGTTTATAGTGACAGTTGAGATTTGCTGAGAAGTCAAGAGAAACATCATAAGAATAAAAGATTTTTGCCTCTTTCGAAATCCTTGATATTGAAGGGTCTAGAAGCTTGTGGACATGCCTTGCTCCGATGAGAATTTTTTGTTTGAACTTAGATCCAAAAGCAAAGGTAGTGAATAGCCTTAATCAAAGAGACCGAGGCACTTTCTCATTGAGCAAGATAGGAATGTCCTACTGTTGGTTTACTTGGGATTAAAACACATACACACACATACATATACATATACATATACATATACATATACATATACATATACATATAAGCTATAAGTGCTTATGGGATTAGTCACTTTTGCAGTATGTCTTTCTCTATTGGAGCTCATATAAACTGTTATAATGGATCCAAATTCTTCTCGATTTGACATTACATATAATAAAAAGTGTCATATTAAAAATGGGAAGTCCATACCTAAATTGACATTACATATAATAAATTGGAAGATGCTAGCATAACGTAATAGTTATCTAAAGAGAGATAATTGGATGGCAGTTTTTAATTTATTGTGAGAATAACGATCTATTTTAGATAATAAAAAATCAAATAAAAAATAATTATAAATAGTTGTGGGATCCACTCCTTCAAGAATTTGAGACTCACAATAAGGTATTATTTTCATAATAGCCCAAAGGCTGTTATTATAATAAAGACCTTACCTAAACCATCTAACTGTGGTTTTGGGACCAAGAGATGGGCAACCGGAATCACCTCCTCCCACTTTTCCAATTTCTAACTATTTGTCAAACCCAAAGAAGAGAATATCTTCTGGTCATTTCATCTCTATTACGTCATTAATCTCTCCTCATCCGCCTCCAAAACATGCCACGTCAAAAAATTCTCTCCTAATCAATTACCGATGATTTATTGGAAAAATTGATAATATGTTTCTTCTTGTGATTATTTATTTTTTCGCAAATTTAAATATGTCAGTGATGAGCGAAGTAATGATCATTTTTTAATATAATTTTTTTAATGGCATTAACAATTTCTTTTGAGATAGTTACAAAAGTATTTTTACTTTCTGGTTATCTATGTTATGGTTCAATTTGCTGTACAATTATTCATTTACTTATGTTGCTTTTTTTTCTAATAAATTCACGCAAGCCTTAATTTTTAAGGCAAACATTCGTGAGATACATGGAATTCACGTGGATTGCATGCCATGCACATTGATTCGCACGGCTTTCACAAGACATGCTAAAAGCACATTCCCTCTTTACCTCGCACAACACAAAGCGAGATCCACGTATTCAAGTTTTGTCCCGGAATACCTCTTCAATTTGAAGCATGGAATTAAATAAGGAAAATTAGTGTCTTTACTAATCGGTTAGATTATTTTTAAATTGAACTCTACTTCTTCTGTTTTATTTTATGAAATTTGAAAATGAAAAAAAAATGTTTTCAATTCTCAAAATTAAGGTAAAAATTTCGTATAAACACATATATGCCATTATTTGCATGATTTAAATAATTTTAGACATCCCGTGTGAAAAGCATCTCAACCAGTTTTATGTCTATTCTTTGAAGTTTTAAATCTTTTATCTGCGATATATCTTAAATGCTCCGCTCGTAGTGTATTATTCTTGAAATTTCGCATCTTCATTTAAAAAGATCAATTAACAAAAAACATTTTTTAGGATGGATATAGATTGATACTCGCAATTGAAAAGTGACTTGCGATTCTAAAATCACAATTTAGTGCTTGGAATCGATTCCATATCACCCATTGCCGTCGATCAAAATGTCGTCATCGATCATATATGCCATTCCAAGCTGGTGGAACGCCATCTCCTGGATGCTCGCCTTTGCCTGTTTGTCGAGAGAAATCTCGGCTGTTTGGAGACAAAACAATTCCATCAATCGCTGGAAACAGGGAAAGAACCTTATTCCATACTCAGACTCTGGTAAGATCACCACCGTCAAGAACGAATTTTTTTAAGTTAACCTTCCTTTAGGAGTTTCTTAGCCACTGCACATGCACAATTCATAGCACAAATTCGGTGTTCCTTCAATCGAATATGAGAGATGATCATGGTTAAATAGAGAACAAACGTTCATTGTTCGGTATAGGGAATGAGAGACTTTTCTGGATAAATTGACCACAACTTCAACAAAATTTATTAAAGAAGAAGATGTTGGAATGGAAGATTTCATTTGCCTAAGACTTTATCATCCTTCAAACCACCAATCCAAATTGGACAAAAATTATAGAAGACTGAAATAAGAGAATTATCATCTGATAATGATTTATAAACAGCCAAATGTCCATCGTTCAAAACATTTAGAGAGGGAAATAAGCACAACTGAAAACGGAAGGAAAAGCATTGACGACAACAATCTGTAGCCAATCAACAGATAATTATCGAGCATCAGACATTAGGAGACGCACCCAAAAATGGAAAAAAGAGATTATTGTGCAGAGGCAACTGGAGGGTTCAATAGGAGGTGAGCACAACATAAACGGTCTGAATTATGGTGAGCATGAAGAGGAAGATGGCCGCGGTGAGAGACAATATAGTCCAAGGATTCGTGAAGTAGGTGCGGTGAAGATTAGCCCTCCACAGGTTCCAGGGCTGTTCGCAGTACTCACTGATGTCCTTTTGCACAGCCTTGAGGATGCTGTGGGATTCGACCGTCACTTCCTTGCACAGCGAGTTGAATAGCTTGGCGACCGCCTTGTCGCTCCCGATGGCATTCTGGATGATGCCTTTGGTGTGGAGCAGTGCGACATCCTGCCTGTCGTTGATGATGTTGTCCATGAAGTTGACATAGGATGTGACCCCCGTCCCAGCCCCGATGTGCAAGCGCTCAAATGTCATGACATTGAGGAACATGGACTTGGCGGTGTCATCCACCGTGATAACGGGGAGCTTCAGGACACCTCTGGCAAAGGAGATGTCCTTGAGACTGCTGGTGTCGCTCTTCCTGAACCGGATCCCGGCCTCATGGAGTTCGGTGGCCGACCGGATTATCTCCTTGTGCTGGACCTTCTTGGTCTTCTGCGGCAGGCACTTCCTGAAGACGTCCACGACATGCCCCATCCCTGTGATGCATGTGTCGAGGGCGCTTTTGTCACCCTGCGTTGTTGGAGTAAAGCTAGTGCATTGAATACGAGATTGTTGTCATGCCAATATCTTTTTCTTAGAGGGGAAATAAAAAAATCTCCTATAGAGGTGGTTATTAGAAAAGATAATCACATCGCCAATCTCAGGCCCCGCATTTTCCATCTTGTGCTGGTCCATCTCGGGATCCATCAGTAGGCCTTTCCTGAAGACGTCCACGACATGGAGGCATCTCCCCATCCCCTTGATGCCCGTGTCGAGGGAGTAAAACTTTAGGACGAGCTCGTTGATGTATTTGTCATGCTGCGTTGTTGGAGCGAAGTCAATGGCATTGAATACCATATTATTATGCCCCTCGCATAAAAGGACAAAAGAAGGGTCTCCAATTGAGGTGATAGATTTAATTATGAAATTGTTAATTGATCTCGAATCATGACGTGAGTTCCATATGAGATAACCAAGACGTACTGTTAGGTGAGCATAGTACGGCAGTTTGCATGCTTGCAATAGCCTCTCTGATGATCGAGTGAAATCAAAGAAACTAACCTCCTTGCCATTGCCATTGCCATTGTTCTCGACGGTAATCAGCTGATATAGCACTAGCATTGGCAGCTGATTTTCCAGCATCAGCATATCCCGTCTTATATATGGCGTTATGTATGCCATCCTGTGGGTGCTGAAGATGGGGTCATTGGGTGCATAGTCATTCTTCTCCTTCTCCATCGTGGCCCTCATGATCTCGAGCATGAAGCAGCCGTCTGTGATCATCAGCGCTAGGAACTGGCCCTCCGTGCCCTCCTCCCACTTCGGGTCCAACGCGTCGTAGGTCTCCTTGAGATCCTGCTCCACCTCCCTCAGGGACTCCAAGAAGGGCTCGAGGGTCTTCCCGGACCGCTCGAGCAAGCGGTTGCGGGCGCGGCGCTTGTGCTCCTCCATGGGGAGGAGGTGGTCGTCGCCATAGTGGTAGGGGCCGAAAGAGACAACGTCCGGCTGATAGTCCTTGGGGTTGAGGTTGGTGATGAGGGCGGGGACCCTGTACATGCACGGATTCTTCCAGTACTGTTGCCCGTCGGAGGGCATGCACTCGATGCTCTCGTTGACTGGGACGATGCAGTTCTCGTTCGGGTCCATTGGGGGCGGCAAGGCAATCATGGCTCGGGAAGTTACAGAGGTTCCACAAGTTCCTGCTCTGGGTGGGAGAAGAGGAGAATCCATGGAGAGAGAGACAGACAGAGACAGAGAGACAGGGACAGAGAGAGCCAGAGAGTTGGGGTGGTCCAAGCCCAATGCTGGCCTTGGATGTATAAGTGGAGGCGTCAGCCCTCCTCCCACGTGCGAAAAGTCTTCGAATTCCCGGGACAAAAATTTGTAGTTCATTCTTATATCCTATTAGGAACAACCCCGATATAAATTGAGTTACCTGAATTGTCCGTACAAAAAGTTCGAGCTCACAAAATACACACGAACATCATAAATCGAATAAAATGCTAGCCAAAGGTCGTAACCGTGAACATACATAGGAATGAGGAGTTGTAAACACAAAATCTCATAAAACATGTCGACTTATTCTAATTCAAACCAATCAAATGAATGTGAGGAGTCGTAACAGCATTGGGGACTTCTCTTCGTCATCCATTTCCTGTAACCGCCCGCTGGACGAAACCCTAGATTCTCTCCTTGTCTCTATTCTTCAACCTCTATGGAGGGGAGGGTTCGAGCTGGTTCTCTTCCTCCCCTTCATTTTTCCCCCTTTTCCCCTTTCCCCCTTTTTTTGTTTAAATGTTTTGGTTCTTTTCTTCCTCTGTCTTGTCCTCCTGTTTCGGGCAGCTTTCTTTTAAGAATCTTCTCCTCCCATTTCGAAGAGATTTCTATCCCAATCTAATCTAAAGTTGGGGTTTTTCGCGTGTATGCTTTTGGGGTTTAGATTCTTTCAAGTTTTGCTAGTGTACAAATCAAGTTTTGAAGGGGATCGGAGGAATTTCATGAAGGTTTCGCTCTCAAAGACCTCACATTTGTGCTCATTCATTATTTTTACTCTAAACGGTGAACATGTTGGGGACACCAATCTTCATGTGTAACGCTGAAAGTTAAAGTTCTATTAATAGCTGGAGATTGAGATTTTGTGTGTACTCATTACTAAAGACAGATTTTGTGATCAGCCACCCATTCTAGTTTGAAGGAGCTCGTTTTATTTTGAAGTATTATGGAATTTATCTCAATTTGCAATTGGACTGCATTTATTCTCTCTTGTATTTCTGGATAAAATGAATGGAGTGTAATCCTAAAAAAAATAAAAATAAAAACTAATGTGGGAAGAGTGTTTAGGGGTGCTAAGGGACAAGCCGGTCACTTTTTATGCACCAGGTAAAAACAAAAAGTGTTTAGGTAATGTCCCGTGGAAAACATGGGAATCAAATTGCACTCATGCCATCCAATAATCTTACGACCATGTACGAGCTAACCGAACTTATATATGTCGCGACCTATTTTTTCCATCCCGAATGGGGGAGAGGAATGTCTCAATAAATAGGTTTAGGGGTATTGTCCAAAAGGGTGGGTCCAGGACCTTCATTAGGCGTAGGCTCTCCCAAACCCATACCCCGTGTGACATTAGGTGTTCATGAAAATCTTCAAATGAGGAGTCGCCACTAGCCTATTGGGGTCGGCTAGAAACCAAGCAAGGCATGGGAGTGTGCCTCACTTTCTACGCAACCAGAGATTCTAGGATCAGGGACTTGATTACACTAATTAACCAATTAGTGCCCTTTCGGTACCTAATCTTGTTCATTTCAAAAAGACTTTTGTTAGGCAGTTTGGATTGATTTTAAACCTAGCTACTAGCATGTGAGGTGATCATGCGGATGCACAATCATCAAAATAACAATCAGCAATTAAAGAAAACATTCAATAAATTGCAAGAGAAAATGAATACCTAGCATTAAGAGATAAATAAATGGCAGTCCTAATTAAACTAAGGGAAAACCATAATCATCGCATCATAAACGTGCAATCAAGGGCAATTGTATCTGAGGATAATTTAAAACCCTAAGGTGAAGCCGTAAGGGCTTGTTCAATTTTAAGCACACTCTTAGGCTGATGATTTTCCAACATTTTTTTAGAGAAAATGGTCCAAGAATTATTTTAGAGCTTTTTAGGGAACTCTAAAACAAACTTGGAGTTTTTGGGATTTTTTTTGAAATTTTTTTGGAATTTTCAACATTTCAATATTTTTTTTGAATTTTTTAAAAGGAAAAATTATATATTTTTTTCGAAAATTTTACAAATTTTCAGGTTTCTGAATTTCCATGAATTTCTGAAATTCCAATTTTTTTGATGATTTTTGTATTTTTTATTATATTTTTGATTGTTCTGAATTTTTTTATTTTTTTTAATTTTTAATGGAAATGATTCGGATGGGTCGGGAAACCCGGCCCTGCTGACCCGACTCAGATGCCGCCAGTCCGGGTCGGGCTGAAGGAACAGGGCCCGGCCTTAAGCCACTAAAAAAAAACAAAAAAGGGCCCACACGGACTTTTCTTAAAAAGCCCAATCTTGATTTCTATTTTTTTTAGCCCAGCTGAAAAACCCGGCCCGTGACAAATTCAGCCCAACAGAAAGCGGGGCCCGCGGCGAAGCCATCTCCTTTGCCCCCTATTCTATTCGGCCTTTTTCTTTTCTTTTTTTCTGATTTTTTTTCTATTTTATGCCTTTTTCCCCTTTCCCCCCCCCCCCTTTTTTTTTTTTCTGCATGCATATTTCTTTCCCATGGCACGCCGCGACACTCTCCCATCTTCCCTTTTTATTCTTTTTTTTCATTTTTATTTTTCTCTCTTTCCTTATTTTTTATTATTTTTGGTCTTCTTCTTTATTTCTGGTCTTCTTCTCCCACGTTCTCTCATGCATGCCCGACGCCTTCATGCACGAGGACCTCCAAGCCCGAAGCTCACCGCGCTCTCTCACCGAAGCTCGCTCACTTTCGGATGGGCAACCACCGCTCGTCGGACATCCCCTTCGGACCGGCGTCGGCTATCGCCGGCCACTTACCCCGCGGCCGCGAAGCTATTTTCCGGCGCAGAAGGGAAGCTCCCATCGACTCGACAATGAACAACCATTCCACGCAAAAAATACAAAAAAATGACATGATTCGACGAATATAGTTGCAAACACGTACAGATCCCGAGCTAGACGTGAGCAGGCTTTCGTTCTTCTCTAGGGCATTTTATCGAACACTTGGCGTATGCTACCGCATACTAAGGTTCCGGCTCAACTGAGCCTCGAACGTGCCTCGGGGGTCTCGAACATGACATACAAGGAACGTGGGAACAAAATGCAAGGGCAGCGAGGGCCGGAGCTTGTGCGAGCCGGTCGACCGCGAGCTCTGGCCCGGCATTTTCCGAAATAGGACTGTTGGAAATTTTCCGATAATGGGCTTACATTAATTAATTAATTTTTAATGGATATTCCAATATATTTTAAACCCTAAAGTGATCTTATTGAGTTGGGTTTTGGCATCTATTAATTATGGGCCTAGTTAAGCAGCAAAGTGTAGGCAATTGTGTTTAACTGAAGCCCGTAATGGGAAGGGCCCAGTTGACACGCTGTTGATTAGGGTTTGCTAGGTCCCCTCTCTAGCCTATAAAAGGGTAGGTTATACTTATCAGCCGCTTAATCCCATTAAAGCTGCTAAACCGAAATAGGTCATAGAGAGGAAGAACCGGCATACCGACAGATCACTGATCATATCAGGTTGATCCGTTTTCAGTCAAGTGAGGCCATAGCTCAAACAGGTATGTGTTTAATTCCGCTGTACATATTTGGATTCTTGGTGTTTTACAATCATGTATGAATCGAATTCGTTCTTAATTTAATGATTGTTCATAGTAAGAAATTTTACATGTGGTATCAGAGCTTGTCATATATGATTGTAGAACCCAAAATTTTTTTTTTATGAACAAATTCGAAATTTTCTCCCTTTAACCTAATGTTGTCGTTATTTTTTCATGCGGACTCTTTCATCGATTGATTCTGAAATCTTAGGGTTTTTATTCTACATACCGTGATTTTTCTAACCATATATAATTTGTATATTTTCATTGAGAATTGAGAGAGAATTTCGAATTCGAAATTCTAGGGTTTGTACCTTGGAAGGGTTCTGAAAGTTTCGAATTTCCTTCAATTGAATGATGTATGTTATAAATTCTTATATGTGTATTGTTCTTGATTCTCTAATTGTCCTTGATTTTTCAATTCAAACGATTTTTTATGATAGATCTATAGATGTAGAGGATTTTTTTTTTTCCTATTGATTTGCGTTTTAATCTGGGTCTTTTTCCTTTGATGAATCGGCGGTGATGAGATTGTATTTCTCTTCGCGAGATTTGGCTAAATTTGGGATTTAGGTTCTCATGTCTATCTTCGGATAGATTGGTGCCTCTTTCGAGGCTTGATACCATTGGCCTTGCGTGTGTCGATAGTCCTCTCTCGACGAATCTAGGTGTCTTCAAAACTTATTTTCTATTTTGATTGTTTGTTCTTCAAACAAGTGTAAACCAGAGTTGTGTTAAAGGTTTTTGTTTTTTTTTCCTAATTGATCGAGTTTTGATCTTAGTCTTTGGCTTGGGAAGATACCACCGCTTGTATGCCAAGTGATACAATTTGCTTCCTCGTCTTGATGCTTGTCCTCTCTGCCCAAAATATGGACTTTTTGGAATTTTCTTATCTAGCTTCTTAAGGAAGGCTGCATCTATGGGATGGTTGGACCTTGGCTTTGCATGTGTCAATCTTGTAAATGCAACCAAGTTCGTATGACTTTGTTGATGGTGTGATTTATGAAATTTTCTTACGAATTGAGATTTTAATTTTCTCCCCATCACTTGCATTGGTCAAAGCCGTTTATTTTTGTCTAGCTTCCATGTGATGCTTTATTTCCAAACAGAGCTTAACCACATGCAGGATCAGCACTAATTGGGATACAATGTGCTTTAACTTTTCATTGTATGCTCAAGAGCAAAGGGGAGGATGAAAATCTTTGTTTTGTTTTGTTTTGTTTTGTTTTTCGTTTTTTTTTTTAAAGAAGAGTTAGCAAATGTATCTTTGTCAATGCTAACCGAAACTTGGTTGCATTAGAATGAGTTTTTTGGCTCAAAATTGAGAAAATCAAATTTTCGGCCATGGATGTTAGATCCGAAACTTTGAAACTTGAATGTGGACGATTTAGTTCAATTTTTTTTTTTGAATTAATTCATCTTGGATTTTAATTGGGTGCAAAATTGTCTTAAATACACATGAATTCACTTTCTTGATTTTGTTGAACTCACGGTCAAGAAAAGGAAAAGTACAAGTCAGACTTGTTGACCAAATTATATGGTTTCCTACTCCAAGTTGTAGCCATTCTCTATGAGTATTATTTTTGGCAACATAAATATTGTGTGGGTCAAGGGATAATTTTTCTTGTTTATTGAAGCACCGTGGAGATTGAAAAAGATCTCCAATCAAGCCGCTAGCCCCACGCACATATATATTGTGTTTAGGGTCTTCCGAGACCTGTTTCGTTTCAAATTTTTCTTAATATGCCTAATTTTTTTTTATGATTTTTTTTTGGTATGGTAAATTTTAATTTTGGCATATTAAATATTTATTTGGAATTATTTATTGATATCCATATTTAATTCCATAAAAAAAAAAAAAAGATTGTGCCTATTGTGCCTAGTTTTCAATTTTTAATTTATGGAAATTTATTATAGTGTATGAGGGATAGAATGGCAATATTCACTTTTCCTAATTTAGAATAGATTATCTATATTTTCTTACTTGAGTTTAACTAGATAATCTTATATGCTTAATTATAGAAATAGGCACATAAAATTGTGGCAAAAATTGTTGATTGATAAATGTAATATGATCTTGGGAAGCATATGTCGTAAAGTGCTTCATATTGTTTGATGAATTTTTGGGCATTAATTAAATGGAATATTATTTACAAATTGTTAAATTTTGTAAATTTTTGAAGTTCCTTATTGATAAAAATTAGTATATACAATCACCTACCCAAAGGGGGTTATTGTGTATATTAATTTGAAAATTGCATGAAAATATATTCCAAAATTAAAAGATGGGGATGTATGACTCAAAAAGATTTATCTGCCTAAAGGGGATAAATTTTTAAAGTTATATGTAATTCCCCTCTATATTAATATATTAGAGATAATTAATGGGATGTATGACTCAAAAGGTTTATCTACCCAAAGGGGATAAACTTTGAGAGTTATATGTGATTTCCCTTTGTGTTAAGATAATGGGGATGTATAATTTAAAGGATTTATCTGCCCAAAGGGGGATGGATCCTTAAAGATTATATATAATTCTCCTTATCTATCTCTATATATTGATATCATGGAGATATATAATTTAAATGATTTATCTGCCCAAAGGGGATTGATCATTGACAATTATATGTAATTCTCCTTGTTGTTGTTTTACAATCTTCATGCTGTGGAAAATAATAGTATATTATACGCTCTGCCCAAAGGGGAGTTTATAATATACTAATTATTTTGTGGAATTACTTATTGCTCATAATTGATCATATTGCATTATGTGTGTCAAACAGTTACTTTTGTTGTGAACAACAATAATGCCATGATTAAGATGTTAATTAGATCAAATATTATATTATTAAGGACTTAGTCAAAAATGGAGATATTGTGATTAAGAATATTAGAACTAAGTCCATGTTATTTGATCCTCTAACAAAAGATTTATGACTCATTTTGTTTAAAGAACATATAAAGAATATGGGTGTTTTAGAGTATTTTGATCTCTTTTGTTAGTGGGAGCTATATAGCTTATATTTTTGGATATTGCAGTTATATGCAAATTGATAATGCATTTATGAGCTTTATTAAAGCATTTACTTTTGATGATCATCACTGTTGATTTTATTGTTATCCTTTCTCCTGTCGACTGAGAAATGGAAATATGAAACAGTATCTTTAAACAAATTTTAGTTTAAAGACGACTGGATGTCACCGATTATAAGATCTCATGTTGGATTGTGACATAGTTGTGCAATTTCATGTTGTTTAGAAATCGCACTGAGGCAATTTCATGTTGTTTAGAAATTGTGCTAATGCAGTTTCATGTCGTTGAGAAATTGCATTGAGGACCGATAAGAAATAGTGTATATTTTGATCATATGTTGGCACTATTTCTTACTACACTATTAGGCCCATGATCCATGAAAATATAATGTTTATTATATGTGATTATGGAAGGTCATGTGTTACGGTATTTTCTTAACACGTTGATCGCCATAGTCTTATAATGAGGTTATATAGGATTGGATTGGTTTTGAGATGCCGTTATTGGAATATTATTTTTCAAAATTGTGGCCACATAAAACAAATTTTCAGTTATTAACCCGAGTGTGTCGTTTTCAAAATTAAAATCATTTTCAAAAATAAAACAAATTAATTAATGTAGCCCAAGTGGGAGAATGTTGGAAATTTTCTGATAATGGGCTTACATTAATTAATTAATTTTCTATTTTATATAATCGGGTTAATGGATATTCTAATATATTTTAAACCCTAAAGTGATCTTATTGAGTTGGGTTTTGACATCTATTAATTATGGGCCTAGTTGAGCAGCAAAGTGTAGGCAATTGTGTTTAACTGAAGCCCGTAATGGGAAGGGCCCAGTTGACACGCTGTTGATTAGGGTTTGCTAGGTCCCCTCTCTAGCCTATAAAAGGGTAGGTTATACCTATCAGTCGCTTAATCCCATTAAAGCTGCTAAACCGAAATAGGTCATAGAGAGGAAGAACCGGCATACCGACAGATCACTGATCATATCAGGTTGATCCGTTTTCAGTCAAGTGAGGCCATAGCTCAAACAGGTATGTGTTTAATTCCGTTGTACATATTTGGATTATTGGTGTTTTATAATCATGTATGAATCGAATTCGTTCTTAATTTAATGATTGTTAATATTAAGAATTATTACAAGGACTACAAGGATGCAGGGACTTACCTCGTTCGGGGAAGAGCTGCGGCGGACAACGGCAGGCGGACGGCCTCCGACGACGGCTAGCTGCTCCCTCGAGCTTCCCTCTTCCCTCCGGTTCGCTCTCTCTCTCCCCTCTCGGTCTCGCTCGCTCTTCTTCGATTCTCCGCTCCGGTTTCTCTCTCGAACTCTCCCTCGGTTCTGCCTTTTTTCTCTCTCTTTTTTTTTCTTGGTTTTTCTGTCCTCTCGAGCTCATTTTTTTTCTCCGCTTTTTTCGGTCTCCCCCCCCCCCTCCGTTGTTTTCTCTGTTCCTCCTCCTCGGAGTCTTCTTTTTTTTCTTTTTGTTCTGGTTTTGCCGACCTAACCCCCCTGATTTTCTGCTGCCGTGTGACCTTCTCCTGCTCTGCTTCCTGCTGACTTGCTGCTGTCGCTTTGCTTCCTGCTGACTTGCTGCTGTCGCTTCTTTTTTTATTTCTCTTCTGCAGGTTCTTGCTTCGCGTGTGGAGACAAAGAAGAGAAGAGGAGGAGACGGACGGGCCGGGCCGAAACCAAAGGAGAAGGGCCGGCCCAGGTACCAAAGAGAGAAGGGAAAAGAGGAAGGGGCCGGGCAGGCCTGGCCTAGCCCGGACCCACTTTTTTTTTAATTAATTTTTTTTTTTTTAAAATTTGGATAAATTTTAAAACTAGTGATGCAAGTGATCTAATGTCTATATGCGATGCGATTTTAATGAAAAATATTTTTGTTAAGGGGTTAGAAATTAATCCCTAATTTTTTAATGCAATTAATAAACACTTAAACAAATTGCCAAAATTTAGGTGTCAACAATATATAGTATCTGAAAGTCCCTCATTGTGAAGTATTGTTTTTTCTTTCTACTACATGAGATATATATACAGAAGACAGGCACTGGATACTAAAATGGAGACACGCAAGACAAGTTATAATCATCATGTGTCAAATTTAAAAACTTCCACCGGCTTCATATGAAGAAAAGTTAATTCTAGTGAAAAGATATATTAAAACTCAAATCAACGTCAAACTTGTTAGGATTTGCCGCAAATCATCAAGAAAATAAAAAGTGAAAGCAAGAAAGATAATTTGAGATGCAATGTTTTATCTTGATTCATTCTTAAACTAGGGTTATATCCAATAGAGGATTCTATGCACCTCACACTTTTTTGCTATATCCCTCAATTACAAGAGAAAGGAAATATTATTCGTGGATCCAAGCCTAAATTACTACTAAAATACAAGTCCAAAATATAAAACTTGACTAGCTTTCAAAGCACTATCTCCTGAGACCCATCAAAGTGGACCCCCAGACCCAATGCCTTCTTACCACTGGGGAGTATGAAGAACACCCCGGCAAAACTAGTATGACAAAGTCTATTTTATAAGTTAAACTAATATTTGTGTTGCTAGGGAGGGAATCACCATCTAACGAAGAAATCATAATACGCATGAAAGCCTCCCTTTTAATTCCACAATCATCTAAGAAAAGTCGGTTTTTTTCTCACCAATTTAGAACCATAACAAGCAAAACCCTAATAGGAAGAAATTCGAGACAACCCCTCCCCTAACTCCACAAGGGAGAAAAAGAATACAAACCTCATTACAGTCGAGCAGGGCCAATATGAGCTCGCGGTGGTTGGTGGTGGGGGTTCGTGGGCATGGCTATTGACATAGGCAATGGCTGAAAGAAAGAAAGGAAGGAGGAGAACAGAAATACAAGGCGAAAATTAGAGAGACGAGATTAAAAGTGGGCTACTATTTGGACACATGGCGATCAATGAGTTGATTGGAGATTGACTCACATGAGAAGTGTGTTTCTCTTGGCATTCCAACATTGCTATGATTAATAAACACTTAAACAGTAAACACGAAAATGTCATAAAAGATGTTGACTTAATCCGAAATTGACTAATTCTAACCAAATAAATTACTATGGGAAGAGTGTTTGAGGTGGCCCAGTTGAGTGTCACCGTTTTGTGCACTAGGTAAAGACAACACAAAGTAAAAACAGAAAGTGTTTAGGTAATATCCCATGAATAACGTGGGAATCAAATCGCGTGCATGCCATTCATATCTTGAGATGAGAAAAATTGACATTTCCAGGATCCTATTTATCCCAGTAGAATTTTTCACATATCAATGAGTTTAAAGTCCTTTAATTTCATTCAGAATGAAATTTTTTCGTAGACGATAATTAAATTGGAATCTGCGAAAACGTCATGATTGCTCCGATGGGAAAGCTCTGGCGTGTTTCACCATTTGAGGAGCAGTACAGTGGCATTCATACGGGAGAAGTCGTGCCTTTCTGCAGCTGGCAGATTAAGAAGTCCTTGATTCCCCGACATGCATGCTAATTTTTTTCAACCACTGAAAATTGAGTCGTGGGTCATTTCAGTTACCGAGCACGTGATGAGCTCGTCTACTTATTGTTTTCAGCTATCCTGCTTCCATTTTCTTGGGGCTTGTGATTAGCTGGATGATGTTCCTAATGATGGGATTCGAGGTCAGTTTTGAGTTTGGAGGAGATGATAATCTCATAATTTTTTACGGATGCTCATTGCAAGCATTGAAATCAGACATGACATGATACTTTTGATGAAAGTTTATTAAATAAGTGATTGATTGACATTTGTAATGCTCGAGTGAATGTTATCTAGACATCATAGCATTTAAGTGATTGAAAAATAAATTATGGTATCCAAGTCAATATTATAAGAAAATTATGACACTCATGGAATGAGAAATCAAATTTCTATCAGTAGGACTTGGGAGAACCCGTTACAATATGTAAGTCCCACCTCCCAAGAGAGTCATGCATGCTGCCTAGCAATCGGCTTAATGGCTCATGATTCACCTAGGGAAAGTCACGGCGGAGAATTTTCACAATTTTAGATAGGCCAAAGAATTTCCAAATAGGTAAAATCTTTATTCCTAGTGTTTCTCTTGGCGTTTCAACATTGATATATGCCTCAGTTGTATAGTTCATCATTGAGATTTATTAAGACAATGAGAAGAGCATCGTCCGAGATGGAATTCAGGCCAGTTCGAAAGGATTGGACGAGCCTCGCCCAAACGCGCCTCGCCCAAACGCGCCTCTTGATTCCGCAACTCGAGCCAGCATTTATTGATTCTTAAAAAGGGTTGGGCTGCTCTACTAGAAGTACAAGTTAAACCTACCGAAAACTTTTAGGCCCATCAGATGATCCAATTGATATTTTTCCTTTTTCTTCTTCTTTATATATGTAACATCAATTACCAAACATAATGCTCAAAGAGCTTTACCATATATGACTCCCACTTTTTTACAAAATCATATAAGGTAACGACTAATTTAGTCTTTTTACCAATACAGTTTTTCAATTCCGCCCCTCAGATTTTTTTAATGCAATGGAGTCCTCTAATATGCTTGATTTGTACAATCAAATCTTTTGAATCATCAGCATATAACGAGCTTTAAAGAAAACATGTATCGTCGTAATAATTATTATTGTGAGAAGGACACACTCTGAGATTACTTATTGGATAAGTGGCAAGTTAGAAATTTACTAAATTGAATTTCTCCTACCATTTGGTAACATATGCACAACATTTAATTCAAAATATTTTTTTGACTTATCAGTGTTTAGAAAAAATACTAATTTCCTTGCTTATGTACTCAAATACTAGATATCCTAGTAACCTATCAAAATATCTACTTTGGAACCATTTGTCTCATTCTAATCTAAAATCTCTCACTCAATTTCAACCTTGTGTTTTTAACTCAATGTTGTCATTGCTTTTAAGATTAGTTAAATATTTTTATTCCTTTGTAACTCACGTAAGTCTTCCAAGTACATCTTCTCTTGATCTTATGAAACATTAGAAATAACTAAGCTAGAAAAAGAAATCCAATTTGTTCTTGCAAAGGAAAAAAGACCACCTATCACTTTCCTCTTCTATCATCACTTCCCCATCTTTTGAGTAAAAACTAAAGATTTCATACTTGTATTGTTGAAGTTTCAAAATTTCATCTTTCTAGAGTTTACAAAGTGAATTTGTGAGCTTTCTTCTCTTAAACTAGTTTTATTAAAAGATTGAGAATTGTTAATCTCTATTCTTTTTTATTTTGCCTTGAAGGTTGTTAAGGTTTTGAATTGTCCAAATCTTTGTTCAAGGTATATGAAACTCAAAGGGTTAAGTTGGGTTGATCTACATAATACTTTTGATTTGATTGGTTGATGATTGTTAACCAAGTTTGAATGTTAATCCTGAGTGTGATCAAGCTTCAATAAAGGCATGTTGAAATATCGTGTTTACTTGACATAAATTGATAACTATTTTCAGGCATAGAAAGTGTGTGATTGACTCCCCAAAAGGCTTTGGTTGTATATTGGGTGAGGTAAGTGTAAAAATGTGGAATTTGGAGTTAAAAAAAATATTCACGTGATTTTGATTAAGTCTCGACTGACAAGTCATTCTATTGATTTTGGTCATTCAATCGATTTTTGAGCAAATTTTCAATTCTGAAAGTGATCAAATTTTGATAAATCACCGTTCTTGACAAGTCAGTTCTCTGACTACTTCACCAATTCTAGCCTTTTGCCAATTTTGATTGTTCGAAGTTATTAAGTGAATCGATTTCCTGATCAATTTATCAATTGTTAACCAACTAATCAATTGTGTTTAGCGGTTATGGTTGATTCCAAAATTTTCTATGCAATGAATGCTTGATTAGGTTGTCAAAATTTAGGTACCAAAACAAGCAATTGTTCAAACCCTTAAAACTAGGAAATTTATCCAAACTGGAGACATATTCTCAACATTCTCTGTACATAATTAGCAATTTGCTCTCAGCTTATTTCGATCTAAGATTCTATAATGGCGGTCCAGTACAGTGAATACCTTTCGCTCTTTTCGTTTTAGGAAGATGTTGGAAGTTTCAAAATATTTCTTCTCAGTCATAAAAGTTATGTCCGTTCTGTGTGTTAATAACTTATTGCTTGAAGACCGGAAAATATATAGATGACTTTGAAATTTGAAGCTGATGGGGAAGAGAAATGACTTTGAAGGCCATATTTGTTGTTCACTTAAATTCCCTGCAACATGTTAAAACTTTAATCAAGAAAAAAATGGTGCAATGGAAGATTTGATTTGCCTAAAACTTGATCATCCTACACAGAATTCGACAAACATTAAGAATACTGAAATGAGAGAATTATTATTTGATAATGATATATCAGGAAGCACCAATACTCTTTAGGAGCTTTCATGTTGTGCCAAACACTTCAACAAGTGTCCAACACTCTCCAATACTCTTCGATATTCTTCAACATTTCAATTAATATATGTCAAAAAATTCAACACTTAGTCAACTCTCGCGATACTATCTGATACTTGAGTTCAGAATTTCGACATGTGAGTTCGAAACTCTAACGCTTGATTTAACACGTATGGAATCAATTTTAAAAAATTTCACTAAATGAGATGTCAAAATGTAAATATGTACAACAAAAAATTGTAAATATGTATAAAAAATAAAAAATAATAAAAATAATAAATGTGGAAAGAAGAAAAATCTAATCTTCTCTTCTTTTTTTTACTCACTTCTCCTGACACATAAATCACCTCCCAAGTTTGTTTTTTCTCTTCTCTTCCAACACACTCTGACATGCGAGTTTAGAATGTAATTGCTTGTTTTTTTCCTCTAGGTTTTATGAATTATTGGAATTGAGTTGAATTTGTCAAATTAAAACAATGAATAATATTAACATCATGTCCTAGAATTCTCTTATTTGAGAAATATGTTAGCATGTTGCGTCGCGTTGTGTGTCCCGTGTCGATATACGTGCTAATTAGATGAGATATATAGCCAAATGTCCATCATTCGGTACATTTAAAGAGGGAAATGAACATGATTGAAAAGGGAAAATTATTGTACAGAGAGGCAAAGGGTAGGTTCAAGTGCGGTAGCTGAGGACGGCATATATGGTCTGAATTATAGTGAGTGCAAAGAGGAAGATGGCGCGATAAGAGACAATAAAGCCCAGGGGCTCCTGAAATAGGTCTGGATGAGATTAGCCCTCCACTTGTTCCAGGGCTTATCGCAGTACTCGTTGACCTTATTGCACACGGCAATGAGACTGTTGTTAGGTTCAATTGTTGTGTACTTGGCCAGCAAGTGGAACAGCTCGGTGGTTTCCCTGTCGTCCCCCAGGACATTCAGGACTATGCCCAAGTTGTGGAGAAGCGTGATGTCGCACTCATTGTCGATGATGTAGTCCATGAAGTAGATGTAGGACGTGACCTCGTTCCCGGTCCTGACGTGGAAGCGCTCAAATGTGATGAGATTGAGGAACATGGACTCGGTTGCTTCGTCCACCACGATCTCAGGGAGACTCAGGACCCCGCCAGCAAAGGAGATGTCCGTGAGACTGCGGGTCTTGCTCTTCTTGAGCCGGATCCCATGCTCGATAAGCTCAGTGGCCGACCGGACTAACAGAAGGCCCTCGCACCCCACCTTGTCCGGCTTGGGCTTCTCATGGAGAAGTAGGCTCTTCCTGACAACGTCCAGGACGTGCAGGCATTTACCTATCCTTGCGGTGTCCTTGCCAGGGGAGCAGTAATTGAGGACGAGCTTGTTGATGTATTCGTCATCCTGAGTTTTTGGCGCAAAGTCAGTGCGTTTGGATGTGAGATTGTTGTCGTATCGATAGTACTTGAGTTAAAGGAAAAAAAAAAAAGTTTCATATAGTGGTGATAGATAGTAATCAAATTCTCGGTTGACCTCAAACCATGCATCCAATAGGCTGGAGCATTCAATTTGATGGATCCCATGCGAGGTCCATATGTGATCACTAAGATGTACTGTTAGGTGAACATGACAGTAAAATCTATAAAACGAACCTCCTTGCCATTATTTTCAATGGCGACTAACCGATCCAGCACTAGCATTGGCAGCTGGTTCTCCAGCATCAGCATGTCTGGCCATATGTATGGCATCATGTAAAGCATCCCGTGGGTGTGAAATATGGGGTCATCGGCCTCATAGTCATTTTTCTCCTGTGTCGCAGCCCTCAAGATCTCAAGCATGAAGCAGCCATCGGTGATCATCAGCTTCAGGAACCGGTCGGTCCCCTCTCGGCCACCCTCCTTCCACTCCAAGTCCAGCGCATCGTAGCTCTCCTCGAGGTCCCACGCCACTTCCCTCAGGGACTCAAGGAAGGGATCGAGAGGCTTCCCAGACCGTCTGAGGAATTGGAGAAGCGCACGGCGCTTGTGATCCTCCATGGTGCGGAGGTGGGTCTTGCCATAGTGATAGGGGCCAAAGGAGACAGCCTGCGGATGGAAGGCCTTGCGGTTGAGCTCGGTGACGGAGGTAGGGACCCGATAGATGGACCGCTTCTTCCAGTACTGTCGCTCGTCGGTGGGCATGCACTTGAGGCTCTCGTTGACTTGGACGATCCAGTTGGTCTCGTACGGTTCCAGCGGTGCCATGGTTCCGCAAGTCCCTGTTTTTGAGTGGCCTGTGTTCTATTTTGTTCAGCCGAAAGGAGTGAGAGAAAAGGTGAACTTATAGAGAGAGAGACAGAGAGACGGATGGAAGAGTGAAGAGAGCTGGGGAATAAAGTCTTGAGCCAGAGGATTCGAAGTGCGTGTACGCAACGCACGTAATCTTCCCATCGTGTGTAGGGATTGAATATAGGTAATGCCAATTTGGGTACGGACTTTGCATATATGACTTGACAGTAGATTTAAAATAGTATTTTTTTGTTATATTTGGAAATAATTTTTGCGTTGTATACTCGAGATATTACAAATCTCTAACTTAAGTCTTATATTTAATACTCGACACACTTTTTTCATGCATACATCGCATGTAGGAAAAAGAAAAAGAAAATATCACAAATAGTGACGATATGATATTTGTCGCAACCTATTTTTTCCAACTGGAGGGTGTCGCGATCTAATTCTTTTTTGTTGGATGGGGGCCTTTAATTAGATTTAGGGGTATTATTAATTTCGAACCGACGGTCCTTCATTAACGCGGGCTCTCCCAAGCCCATACCCTGCACGACATCAGGTATTCAATACTTTAACCAGTTTAACCTATGCAAATTTAAACAAAAGGAGTTGCTATTAACATTTTTAGGGTTGGCTAAAAACTCAGTAAGATACGGGAGAATACTTTACTATTTGTACAACTAGAGATTCTAAATTTGGAGACTTGGTTACGTTAATCATACGATTGACGTTCTTTAAGTACCTAACTTAATTGTATATTAATTAAGGCTATGACAACCTACTTAAGAAATCTAAGGCTCATCCTAACAATTCTAAATTAGGAAAATAACATCCAAAATATTTAATTAAGCAATTAATCATCATCATAAAATAAAGAAAGAGAGCATCCTAATACTATCCCTAAAAACAAGAACAAAAAAATGTAACGTAAACAAATAACCCTATTGTAGAGCCCTAAAGGCTTGTCCAATTTTGATTTTTTTTTCCCCCTTTTTAAGGGTTTTCTAAATTTTTACAATTTTTTTCTGATTTTTTCTGAATTTTTCTGAATTTTTATTTTTTATATCTCTAATATATTTTACAATTTTAAATTTTTTTCGTATTTTCCGAAATTAAGGAAACGAGCTTTCAATATTTTTTTTTTTATATTTTAAGGCTTTTTCTGAATTTTTTAATTATTTTTTAAAAATTATTAATATTTTTTTGGAATTTTCTGATTTTCCTAATTTTTTTGGAATTTTTGAATATTTCAGAAAATTGTATCTTTTTAGTGGATTTTGAAAATTTTCTATTTTTTTAATGATTTTCACAATTTTTCTAAGAAATTATTAATTTTAATTTAATTTTTTTATTTCCCGAATTTTTAACATTTTTAGATTTTTGAAAAAATTTTAATGACTTTTTAATGGATTCGGACCGGGTCAAAAGACCCGACCCGGACCCTATCGATCTGGGCTGAACGAGAAAGCTATGCTAAAGCCCATTGTGAATTATTCCTAATTAGCCCACGAAAATTTCTTTTACAAAAAAGAAGCCCATTCTAATGTTGTTCTCAGCCCAACCGTATTCGACCCATGTCTGGCGTAGGCCCGCTCGACACATTCTCAGCCCAACCCCTCTTTCATTTTATTGTTTTCGGCCCTTTCTTTTCTTCTTCTTCTTTTTTTTTTTTATTCCTTTTTAGTTTTCTTCCTCTGCGTTTCTTCTTCTTCCCCTGCAGCAACCTTCAACCCGAAGCCCCCCACTTTTGCGACTTCAACCTTCACCAAAACAAAAATCATGGCACCACCATCATTGCTCCAACTGTTAGCCCACCATCGGTTAGTTAGACACTCCGACCGATGCTAAACCACCACCAACCATTAGTTGGCCGGAGACCATCACCATTGCCGGACTAGCTCTAGTGAAGAATTTCTAAACACTAAGATCTCATATGACAGAAACCTAACGATTCGACCATCAGCATCAGCATAAGCAAGCAACACAATAAAAAGATCAAGCTCAAATTAAGACAACACCACAGAGACGAACCTATGAAAAAAAAATATTCCCGGACGAGGTTAGTTGCTTCAACAAGTATTCAGCAATCCCGAGTGTCCTTCCAAATTAGGAATATGATATCAACCTGCCCTTAGAAGAGCTACCCATTTGCGACATTGTCGGATTAAAGATAATTCTAATGTTTTGTTGTTAAAATAGGAAAATGAAAGGAGAAAGCAAACATGTGATGTTATTCTCAGGATGCGTCTAGCAAAAGCCTCGGAGATAAATGGGCAAGAAATTCGAAGCGGCAAGGACATAAATAATCAACTCGTTCTCGCCTATCCACTCCTGAACAGTGGCAGTGTGCCTAATTCACCTGAAGTCAACCTGTTGAGAAAAAGCCCATTAGGAAAATTCACAACATGGAGAACATAAGATAAGGCTTGATAAGGACAAGATCCTCACCATAACATAAAGCAGGTACATTAGATTGTAAAATCTTGATGAGTCAAAGGATTACCATCAGGTATATTAAGGTGAAGAGAATGCGTGCTACAACAACAGTGACACCCATTTTAACTGCATATCTAGAGAACCATATTCACATGCTGCCTCTTAAGACAAAACAAACGATGGATAAATTCACGAAACTATCCTCAGAACTTATAGTCGATTGTGATGAATGATCAAGATTGAAAGTAAATTGACCAAAAAGGTCTACCCAATAATCAAGATGGAAAGTAAATTTTTATCGGGTAAAATAAAATCTCCACGATGCTCTCTCGCCTTAAAATGGACAATCACATGTCCAAAGTGCCAGCCAACCTAGCACGTAACCACCGCCATCAAGAACTGCATACGTAAAGCGTACACATTGTTGGAATACAGAAACCAGTAACGAATTAACAATTGTCCTCCTCCGTATAGAAGGCCACCACATTATATTACATCCATAGTGAGTTGAGTAATTAAATCAGTAATATAACTACAGAAACAAAAAGAAATAATGAATAAATTCATAGCTTTGACCTTTTTAACAACAAAACTCCCTAGCAAATAACAAAGTCTGCAACTCTCAACCGCCGCCCTCTCTCCCTGTTTCCCTCTTCGCCTCCCCCATCATAGTCCCTCCCCCTTACCTGATGAGCGGTTCTTGAAATGGGATGAAAGAGTGAAGATCAGAATCTTAAAAAAATCATCTTAAAACGCCTTCAGGATCAAGGGGACTTTGCCATCATGATGGAGCATTTGCAGGCAACGGACCAGAAGCTGGAGAACTAGTACTGCATTGTTGTGCAAGAGAATGAACTATCAGAACAGAAGTACAAAAATTTGACAAAGGAAAACCATAGATATAGATGGCAGATATTATGATGAGACCTTTGTTCGCACATGTCGGGTGTTTTTTGTAAATGTTGAATTCCCAACACTTGACGATCAATCATTGGGAAGGCATTACAAGCTGGTCTGATATTTCCTCGCACTCCACCATTCACCTCAAAATGGACAAATTTTAGCACCTAGTTAATCATAAAGCATGCCAATGACATCGATCCAGGAAATGATTGAGCAATCGATTGAAAAGTCCACCAAAAGATTCAGTTGGAATCCAATACTCCCAGTCAGGAACGTATAAGCCACATAAAAAATAAATATATACAATGGTAAGCACCAGTACCACAGCCCTGGATGAAGACATGGACATGCATCAGATAAGGAAGTTAACTTGCCGCAAGAATACCGCAGTCTGAAGGAATACGGTCACAAACTTGGTCAACAAAGGGGAAAGACATATAAATCAATGACTCTAAACAGTAACCAATTAAAAGGCTATTATTCATTGCTATAGAAAAAAAATGAGGTCTTTTTTATAGTGAATGTCGGACATCCAGAGCTCTTTCCTAGAGACCGGAATTGATGAAATTTTTCAAAGGTGCAGCGGCGGCGATATTGATTTGCCGGAATAAAAACTTTGAAAGTGAAACGCAAAGAGGAGATGGAGATGAAGAGAAGGAGATCGATCTATTTTTCTGATTCACTACGATTTCACCTTAACAAAATAAATTGCAAAATCCCCCTATTTAAAAACTTGTTACACAACCTTTGCTATTCCCAAAATTACAGATAACATCTCAGGAAAGTAAATCTTCTAAAAACTCTTCAAAATAATCACTAAATCTCACCATCATAGATCGAGAGTCGGAATCTTTTACCCCTATTAAAAGTTATGTAGACATTTTGAAATTTGCTGTAATATAAGGGTAATATGGAGATGATTGATTGTTGCCATTGTCATCTCAAGCCATAATTGGAGAGAGAGAAAGAGAGACAAGTGCTATGGCGAGCAATTATGGCCATTGATATAGTTACCATCAATATGGCCATGACCAATCTTAAATCTCACTTTTCCCCATATTGACTGAGGTAAGTTTCTCTTTGGATGTCCTACTTGAGAAAGGGACGATTAGTCGAGGTGAGACTAAATCGATCAAATTTGCATGAAAAAGTATACTAAAATGAAAAGATTCCATTTTTTTCTTTAAAGTTCGTCATATGTTGGTGATTAAAAGATTTGATCGCACAAATCAAGCAAATTAGACGATTTGGTTGCATTAGAAGGTTTGAAGAGTGCAGTTAAAAAAATATTATTAAAAAGACTAAATTAATCTTAATCTAACATGATTTTAGAAAGCAGTGGGAGTTGAGTTTGGTAAATGACTTGAACACTGCTCTTAATATTAGTTTAAAAAAAGGTCGAGATTCAAAATGGACCATCTAATGGGCCTGAAACTTTCCGGAGACTTTGACTTGTAGTTCTAATGGAGTGGCGCAACCCAACACAAGATTCAATAAAAGCTGGCTCAAATTGTGGAGGTAATTAGGGTGCAGTTAGTAACATTTACATTCTTATGAATAATTTCTATTAAGAAATAGTTTTTTTTCTATTTCTATTATTTGGATGAGTTATCGAGCAGAAAACACATTTGGTAATTGTACAAAATTTCTATTCTCAGAATAGAAAAAGAACAAAATATTTTTTGTACAATCCTAAAAATTTCTACTCCTAAATTTTTTCATTTAACTATAAAAATATTAGTGGAGACTTAATAATTCATGTTTGAATAAAACTAAACTTTTGTAAGGATTTAATTGATCAAAATATTCTAAAATGGTCTTAGAAAATCCAATGTAATCGTTAGTCAAAGATGAACAGCTGGAAATAGCAACAAAGAGTTCAGTTTATAACTCACAATGTGAGAAGGTTGATAGTAAATCTTTGAATAGTACAATAAACAGGTGCATACACCTTTTGAGCTTTTTTACCTATCAGAAGAAGAGCTTGGTAGAATGGGCAATGAAGGAACAATTGAGGATGGAGGCAATCTTTGGTGCGCTTATTTGCACAAACTCATCAAACCTTCAAGCAACATTGGAAATCCATGGAGCACAGGCTTATTCAACTGCTATGAACACAAGAAAAATGGTAATGTAAAAGACTTGCTTAGAGCCATCTAATTTTCTGTTAAAATAAAATTGCAAATGATCTTAAAGGATGTTGCCAATAGAATCTTAAGGGAAGAAAATCGAAGTTACCAAGCTTTGCTATCTAACATTGTCTCTAAAAGAAAACAGCATCCTAATATCCACATAGTAAAGTGCTAAAAGCTTATTCAATTTTGAATCCAATTTTCCTCAAAAATATTTTCACATTTTTTATTATAAACTAGAATTAATAATAAAATCTAATAAAACTACTAAAAATCTAATTTCTAAATTTTTGCCTACAATTTCTATTTTTATTTTTTTATTCCCAAAAATATGGACTCGAATCAGGTAAAGAGAACAAACCTTGTGTCGATTGTCTAAAGATGAGCATTATGTTACATTTAGCTTGTTTTTCTAAAATGGCCTTATTTCTCTTTTTGTTGCCCAAAACAAAGAAGTAGATTTTTTCTTCTTCTTGTTTTTGTTCCCAATTTATTCCGTAGCCACTTATCTCTTCTAGGGAATTGGAAAATTCGTTGATGTTATCAAACAAATTTATGTTATTTTTATGTTCTAAGGAAAAAAAGAATAAAAGAAACAGAAATGTTACCAAATAGGGCCTAAGAGGCAGATTTAGGTAGGTATGTCGAGTCCTTTCAAAAAAACTCGAATCATCTATCTCATACAGTATTCCCCTTAATCTCTCAATAAATCTCTACAAATGAACAAAATAGATGATGCCTATATTGAGACTTATCAAGACATAAAAGAGGAGTATTATAGGACTAAAAACTTTTGACTCTGCATACGCATTTATATGTCATTTGGCTTAAAAGCTTTCAGTATACGTTGCTCTGGCGGGATTTTCTTGTCCAGACCCGGGTCCGCATGGATCGAATCAATCACCTCCATTGGCTGTGCGGGTCTCATATGGCGTCCACTTACGTATTCTATTTGATCAAATATTGTGATTACATTCTTTTCACAGATGCGGCTCTAGGCAAGAATATTTTCACGTGAGTTCGCCAAAAGAATGGGCAGATGTCCTGAGCTTGATGGATCATTGGCTCATGATCAGGTATATGGCAGTTGTGGCTAAGCCTATGGTCAACGTGGCTGTTGCATGAAAGTTCCATGCCAAGAGTCTGACAAGCTAAGCTCTAGAAGCCTAGAACTCCTCAGTGTCCTTCGTATCAGAAGATGGAAAAACTTTTGTGGATTAGCACATATAGTCGCTGCTCTTTGTTGGCGAGTCGATACCAATCATTTGAGGCTAATATTGGCTTTCTAAGGTAAAAAGTGCAGAGCTACATGCCCTACGCTCATTCGTTACTAAAAAGCAGACGCTTCTTTGTAGGGTCCATTGTCTTTATATGGTGCCGACAACCAAAAGAAAAATCCCATATAAACTAAATTTTATGGATGGCGTGGCAGATAAAGTCATTTATAATGGAAGATAGGCATGTAAATTATATTATTTTAATGTAAGATTGACCTAAAAGAGAAATTGACTTAATAGTTGAAGGTTATCATGATAATGGGCTACTGGTTCTTGTATCCCAACCACCGTGTTCACGAGGATTCTTTCTTCCAAGAGCAAAAGCAGGGAACAGCCTTTAATCAGTACCTGAGATTTATCCGTGAGCAAGGAAGGAATGTTCTGCAAGAAGAACATTTTGGTTCATTTGGGACTAAAAATTGAAATGTTGTTCGGACAAATGGGACACAAAATGGGGTCATCAATATTCTCAATTAGAGCTCAAGGCCCAAGATGCATGTGCGGGAATCTATCTCGAAAGAATGAATTGAAAGAGTTGCATGATACAAAGAGTGAGTATGAAGTAAAATGTCAATGTGAAGGTGCAAAAACTGTTATGGATCTAAGTACTTCTCTATTGGAGCTCATAAAATGCTATAATGGGGGAAATTATCTAATCAGTACTAAATATATTATATAGATGTCAATTCAATTTTAAATTTTTAAATTTTTAAAATTTTAAATTTTGTTATTTGAGTTTTAACGTTTGCGTCGAATTCCAACGTAGTGCTTTTGGCTAATTTTTTTTTTTTGCTAGAAATCTCTAAAGTATTGGTGTGCCACGTAGGATAGCCAACAATGACTAGACCATCACATCTACAATTATTGGTTTGGAATTTTGTATAAAGATTTAGGATTAAGTTGGCAAAATTAAAAGGTTTAAGAGTAAATTGATATTCATACAATAGATTTAAGACTAATTATGTAATTTTCCCAGTTATAATGGGTCCAGGTTCTTCTCCATTGGAGCTCATTAATGCTCACGGCTGATTACACTTATTAATTGAAAAAAGATAAAAGATAAAAGATAAAAGCCCTCACTGATATTTAGTTTAACTTAGAAACTTGACCTTGCCCATATGGTTGAACTCCGATTTGAATTCTAGCATATCTTTTTCCTCGAATTAATTTTTCTCCACGGGAAGCATACAAAAAGTGTTTGAATTTCACACAAGATGGTTGCAACTGGTCTTGCGTGCCATCTGAAGTTAATTGTTAACATAAATTATATGATTTTCACGAGCCGGCCATACACACGTCATATTAGAAAGCCACCGTGGCGATGTATGCATTGATGGAGAGCGTGAGATCCCAAGAAAGAAATGCCATACATACGAGGTAAATATTATTACCAAATGAAACCAAAAAAAAAATTTCAAATTTAGTGTCGGGTCAAATATGGAAAGACCATGCCTATATTGAAATTACATGAACTCAATTCGTAGTAGCCCTATAATCTAGACAGGCACCCATGAGATTCATCGAATTCAAAGGCTCGTGCATGGCTGGGAGATCTCGTGCATCGCGTGCATGCTATTCGATCCCCACGGCTTCCATGGAACGTTAGGCACTATTTCTCTTTACCGCTCTGCACGAGGAGAGGGACCCCCACGTTCCTGGCTTGTTCAGTAATACCTCTTCCGCTTGAAGCCTTGGGCTTGGACAAC